>JANHZU010005521.1:329823-343415 GCA_032468055.1 Acrochordus granulatus | reverse complement strand
TTGAAAGCAATTGAACAACAAAATTGAGTGATAGGCTGGTAAGGATAAAGAGGAGCATTGAGTGAAGCAACATCAAATCAAAATCAAATCTTTATTCCGGTCATAGACGAGCATAAGAATGAGGTACACTCAGTTAAAAAATATGAAAGGTACATCATAATAATTTGACAGTATATCAGATTACAGAGCACTGTAATATGACAAGCTTATTTAGTTGATGGCGCAAGAGAAGCACATCTGCTGTTTCTGTGTCCAGAGTCACAGGGGCATTGCCTTTCCGACAGGGAATCTTCCTATATCAGGCTTCAAGGACAGCTGAGGGGAGGGCATGACATTGTGCCAGAGTAAAGCCCGTCCAGTGTTTACATACTTTGACATTAGTTAAGTATGTGCCTTTGGATTCATAGGCAATAAAAGGTTGGGGATCTGGCTCGATCTTATTGGAGCTCTGTGTCTGCTGCACGTTGTTAATGAGTGCTTTGGTCTGATTATATCCAATGCTGAGGAGAAGACCTCAAGAAAAGCCCGAGGATGAGATTTTAGTCGCCACTGCCTATTTCCACGAGGACGGTAAATCATCGCTCACAGTAATGAGGCAAGGCCAAGGGATAAAAAGGATAATCTGAGCCAGTAATTGAGTATGGTCACCCACACTCTAACCTCCAGTTAGAGTCTCTCTCAGTGGCATTAGAGACTCATTTTGGGACTTGAAGGGCTGATCTTTAGAAATTTGGAATGTATACGTTCTAAAGGTGCAATTGGAGAAGGAGACCAGCTGGGCAAGTGCTACTGACCTGGCTTCAAATAATTTGAGGACTGCAGGTATATAGCAGCCACCTCTTGTCTGAAGAAATGTAAGAATAGAAGATGTGCATTTTCAGAAATGAGTCTTCATAGGCTTTCCTACTGCCAGCAGAATGAAGCACTATTCCCTAGTATTTGAAACAGGAAATCTGCTCAATCTTATAGCCATCTATGCTTCAGGAATGACTTGAAGCAACATCTGTCATCTACCTATATGCTGCACTCCAACCAATAAATATCTGAAACAACCTGTATCCATAAATGCAATCAATTATGCATGCACTAGGTAGAAGTTCTCACAGGAAAAAAAGCACACAGTATAAAGATAAAAAACTTAGGGATGCTTATTTGTCAAAATTAATCAAGATATTAGGTCATCCTTTAGCTGTTTTTGAACAAAGGTAATTTCTGGATCAAAAATGAGATCTTATACAATGTAGTAAATAGCAGCAGAATTTTATGCTGTATCTTAAACAGCCAATTATCTTATATATTTAAATAAACCATCATGTTGTAATTTCCACTTTTGGGAGAAGTTTAGCTATCCAAAAAGTAAGAAGAGCAATCAAGTTATGCCTTGAATTAGTGATTGTTCCTTGCAACAATAATTTGATCACAGGCTAATCTCACCTTCACATTTTTTGCAGAGCAAGCCACTTGACATAGTCAAGGCCATCCTCATTATCTGACAGATCAATTGTATTACATCAGTGCAAAGAGGTGGGTCAGTACTATTCAGCTGGTGTTGCAATAGAGGAGTACAACTGAGGCCAATCTGGTGCCATTCAGATGTGCTAGCATTCTTGACTAACTCCTAGTCTAAATTCTATTTGTTGAAGGCACCAAATTGGGCAGAGCAGACAATGCAGAATTAGAGCTAATATCCACACTTGGAGGATAACTTAGTCAGAACTTGAACCCATAGTTCCAGTATGCATGTATGTCCATGCATTTATACCAGGCAATCCTCGACTTACAACTGTAATTAAGCCTGCAATTTTGGTTGTAAGTTGTGATAGTTGTTTACCGGATTATCACATGACCACCCCTAATTTTATGACCTTTATTGTGTAGTCATTAAGCAAATGCTGAAGCCGTTAAGTAAAGCCATTGTTCACTCTGGGGTGTCTTTTGCCAGAATCTGGAAATAAATGCTAGTTTCCAGCCAAAACGTCATAAATCACAATCACGTGACCGCAGAGCTACTGCAAATGACTATAAATGCCCAAAATGTTGTCACATGACCATGGAGAGGGTAGCATTCAGAACTTTGAATCTGGATCTTAAGTTCCCTTTTTAGGGCAGTTGTTACTTTTGTCACTAAGCGACTCGTCATAAGTTGAGGACTATGTACACACTTGGTCAGCTTTGTAAGTGATAACGTATTGGTGCTAAAAGATCACAGAATATTTGCAACTGAGGAAAAATTGAGACGACTGAATACTTGGCTTAACAGTGAATGCAGCCTGCTGCAGTTTTAATGCTCTGTGGGAAGTGGCACATGGCCCCCGCTTCAGTGATTAAGCCAAGGACTAAATTACTCCAAGTTCCATTAGGGGAAAAAAATGAGCGTATGGGGCTTAGTTTCCAACATCTGTGCATTTACTCGCCAATTTTGAAGTTACAAAGTTCAGTTCCTGGAATAAGCATCAGTTGCTCAAGTTGAATATGCTTGTGGCTGCTGCTATACTGTTTGTCCACTGCTATTGATAAGCACATAACTGAAACAACAACCAAAAAGGGCCCCTACGCAGGAAGAGCTGCATTTTTCAAAACAGCGTAGCAGGATGAAATTTTTAATGTTTTCCTTCTAAATATTGTAAGGCAGTGTTTCCCAGCCTTGGTTGCTTGAGGACGTATGGACGTCAGCTCCCAGAATTCCTTGGCTGGGAAACACTGCTGTCAGGTAAACAAGAGAGGGCTGTGAAACGCGTGCGCTGCATTTCATTTGCCGCAACCTTTAAAACTGTAATTAGGTGATGAGTTGCACTGTAGCACCAACAGGTATTATTGCATACATCAGTTCAAGCACAATTCTGACTTCTCGTGACATGGCAGTCCACAAGACTTTTTGCATAATTCTAGCAACTGGAAACCCTGTAGCTCATTTATCTAAGACCAAGAACTGCAAACAATAAGCAGTGACAACACAATCAAAGGCCTAAGAGACACACACACCCCCAACTCAAGTTTACGGGCTGCTCGCTCTTCTTCGAGCACCATCTCTAGCTTATGGTGCAATGTATTTGTGGTAGTCAGGGGATTCTGGAAGATTATGACAAAAAAACAAAACAGGAGCTTTTGTTTTTTTGTCATAAAATAATCTGATCCATAATTAGCAGGTCATAAAGGTGTGGTAAATACAACATAAATGGAAGGGTTTTTTTTAATGGTATTTCTCTTTATTCTTTGTTTGGAGTCTTAGGAGTGGCACTTTCTTTATACAAAGAACCATAGGATGGGTTGTCTGAATCTGGTTGTATTGTGCTGCTCTTCTTCTTCTTCCCTGTGGGATTAAAATAACAATAAAAATGTTTGGAGCAAATGATAAATCCAATCCAACATGTTTAATTATTTTCCTTCTAAAAGGCTTCTTACTATTGGCTTCACTTTGTTTTGCTGCAATAGATTGTGGCAACGGGATGGAACTAATTCAAGGTACTTGTTTTAAAGTGCATTGGCAATAGGAAAAGAAATAAAGTGAAAAGTAATTTTTATTAAAAATGATTTGAAGAGGTATCTGATGTGGTTTTTCTCTTCAGACATCCTACTAATGGTTGTTTTTCATTGAATAGGAATGAGAGACAAAATATTTCCAGACTCTGACTTACCAGGAATGTGTCCACAGTCTATATAAAAAGTTGTCAAATGTTCCTTGCTTCTGTTCTGAGTTATTATAAAAACACCAATAAACGTCAGAGAACACCTACAGAAGAGTTGTCAAACTTGTGATATTCATGCAATAACAACCGGCTGCCTTCCAGATGTTTTGCCCTAACCTCCAACAAATCCATTGGCCGTGCTGGCTGGGGCTGATGGTTAATGAAGCCCAAAATCACTGGAGCTTATTGTGGGCTTTTCTCTGTTGCTGAAAGATTTGGAAGCCAGGTTTATCTAGGCCACGTAGAATATACGTAGAAATAAAGCTGATACTACTTGGTAAATCTCTGAAATATTAGTAAGCTTGGTGGGGGAATGTAAGGATGCCCTTCATTCATAATACCTCTCAAATCATACCTGCTGTATAACTGAAATACATCTACTATATCTGGTAATCTCAGAAGAGTCTTAAACTTTTTATCTCAGAGATGCACTTTTAAAAAAGTAAAGTACAGATAGTCCTCAACTTGTGATCAATCAAAGTTACAACAGCCCTTCCCAGAGCTATTTACAACCCAGTTTTGAAATTCTGATGGCCAACCCCTCTCCTCCCATAGTCATGTGATAGCATTTTAGGCATATGGCAACTGGCCCACATTTATGTCCATTTGCAGCATCCTACAGTCATGTGACCTAGATTTTTGGTAGTTTTTTTTCCTGAAAACCAGTGTTTACTTCTCATTTCCAGCAAAAAAACACCCATTGGCTATACTGAGTTCACTTAACGACTGCCACAAAAAAGATCATCGGGCATGCTCACATGATGACTCGCTTATCAAGTGTCACAACTTACAATTGTATTTCTGGGCTCAATTATGGTTGTAGGTCAAGGACTTCCTGTAATATGCAATAGTTCAGCTGCTGTTAGCTACTGGAATTTAACCTCTGACTAACACTGCATAATATAAGAAACTGCTCAGAAATGGAAATAGCGCCTTTCATGTGATTTTTTTATTTGACTATGACTTAGTGTTTTGGCTATTTTTTAATCATCAGAAGGAATCCATAATTGCTGAATTGTTCTGGGCTTGAGAAACATACTTTGCTGTTCATCATTTTGCAGCCCTACTCTGTGAATAAGTGACTACAAGTAGCCGGAGTTCCTTCTGAGAAAATCTTCTGCAATGAAAACTTCCTGCCTTTCACAGCAGTATTTTTGGGAGGGCTAAGCTAAAAGACATTTCCCTAGCAGTTTAATAATTTGTTTTTACTTTTTGTGTCTGTATTCATGGTTTTAATATACTTTATTCTCATTATCTTTTCTGTGTTATTTATTAATATATCTGAAATTGTTTGTAATGCTTAGTCCCAGTTTAACTGGTGGATGAAAACTCCCATTCATACAGGGAATTAAAATTGAATAAAATGCACATGTGATTTTTATTAAAACTATCTTCTAGCGTGAGAAGCTGTAGTTGGACAGACAAGCGTAGACTACCTTTTATAACTCAGGCTGACTCGAGCCATTATATGAAACTTGTTGCACCTATGTTCCTCCTCTTAATATATATAAAGAACTGACCTTAATTTTAAAAGTAAATTACTTACCCAAAGAGAAACATGAAACCACTCAGGAAGCCTGCACCTTGGAACTCCTGATAAAATATGGCTCCTTGGATTGAGACAAAATCCAAAATATCTCTTGATTGCAACGAGTTTCATTTGAAAGCAATGACATTTCCTCCAGCCTTAACTAACAATTTATCAAATCTCTATCATGCATCCATTCATCCATGCTTTGCATGCATTTATCACCTTTGCAATGCCTCTCTTTTCACGTGTCTGCCATTACAGTCAGTTAGCCTCACCCATTGTTATTTCCCTTCAAACTATCTCTTCCTGAGCTGCTTTTCTCTATAGGGCAGTATGTTCCTAAAAAATGCTAACCACAAGCTAAGAAGCTCAACTCTGTGACCTTAATTAGTCTGTGATGGGCTGCACTACTGCCTAACACTGACAAGACCCTAATCAGTTTCATACTAAAGTGTTTCTTTTGGCTCCTAAGCAGTTCACTGCAAATGTGCTAAACAAACAGCCAGCACCAGCACAGTTCTTTTAATATTTATTACCCACTATGTGTCTTCTTACTCTCCTGTGATCCCTTTCTCTTCAATGAATATAAATACAAACATCAATTCTTTTCTTGCTAATGTGTCAGGATGAGAATTCCCAAAGGTGGGGATTGGGCATAAGGGCTATAAGATTTGTTCGTTTACCCAGGTTCCTCACAAGTCAAGTTCCAAAAATTTTCCCCTCAGCCAGCTGTTTGGGATTGTATCCATTGGATGTAAAATAAAGGCTGATGTAAAATAAGCACAGCCATGGTCATGTGATTTTCACTTAGTGACCATCTCATTTAACAACCAAATTGCCAGTCCCAATTCTGATCACTAAATGAGGACTATTTGTATCAATCTCAAATTCCAGAAGATACTTTCTGTTGCTACTACACTTCTTTATTCATACAGGAAATGTGTTAATTTTCCTTTCCAGCTATGTCATATTGAATGCTATTGACATAGATCTGTCATCTGGAGAATGGCATTTGTTCTCTTGAAGAACAGGTGGAAGGGCAAAGTGTATGCAGATTTGTAATTTCTGTAATCTTAGAATAAAAGTAGCATTAGCATACATAACTTTGATTTTCTAGCCTGGTGTACCTCAAAGTTGTGCATGTTTGCATATCCATTCATTTATATGAGGCAGTCCTCTAATTATGACTGTAACCCACAATTTCAATCATAAGTTGTGATGGTCATTAAGCGAGCCACTACATGACTGTTCCCAATGTTTGCAGTGATCATTAAACAAACACTGCAATCATTAAGTGAACCCATTGTTCGTTATGGGGCATTTTTTGCCAGAATCTGGAAGTAACTGCCAATTTCCAGCAAAATGGTTCTGAATCACAGTCATGTGACCAAGGGACACTGCAAGCAGCTATAAATGCAGGCTTGTTATCAAGCCCCCAAAATGCGATCAGGTGACCATGGGAGAGGAGCTTCTAGACATTATCCATTCTTATTGCTGAAAAATCACGAGTGCTTCTTTCATCGAGTATAGAAAATAGCATCTTATTCCAGAAAAACATCAGAGCAAGAATTGATTCAAAAGTTTAAATTGCATCAGTATCGTACGAGATCTTAATTTAAAAGTCATATTAACTGCAGTTGTATTTGAGCCCTAGAATCCAGTTCTCTTTCCTGAAACTGAGGAAAATTCATAACGATTTCCTCCTCTAATCAGAGATATGAAGTAAATAGCTCTCCAGATGTTATTAGATTACAAAACACATCATCTCTCACTTGGCTAAGCTATCTGTAGCTGATGGCAATTGCAATCTAACAATTGGAGGGTCACCGTTCTGATAAGCATCAAAGGTTAAACCTACCACGCTCAAAAAATAACGCAGCATGAGGGATGCAAGACAACCTCCTTGAGCAAACTGTAGAAGCAGTTGTGAGAAGTTCAGAAAACTACCCACAGATCCAAAGCAATCAATTACTGCATCCTTGAAAAAAACCGGATGAAGATGCTTCGTTGTAGCATGCGCAAGTTTTGAATGTGCTGTACATGTATCACAGAGTCACTGGGCCAGGAATCAGCGATGAGGAATGTTATCCTGAGTGAGGTTCACAGGACTAATGCAAGGTGCCATCAGCATACCATCAAATCTAGTTTGGAAAATTATACAGGTAATCCTCGCTTAGTGCATGTTCAAAGTTACACTGGACCACTCCCCCCCCTGCAAAATAAAAGGGACTTACAAACCGGATTCGAAGTTTTGACATTTGGTCTCCCCTCCTCTGGTCACCTGATCGCATTTTTGGGGCTTGATAACAAGCCTGCATTTATAGCTGCTTGCAGTGTCCCTCGGTCACATGACTGTGATTCGGAACCGTTTTGCTGGAAATTGGCAGTTACTTCCAGATCCTGGCAAAAAATGCCCCATAATGAACAATGGGTTCGCTTAATGATTGCAGGGTTTGTTTAATGATCACTGCAAACATTGGGAACAGTCATGTAGTGACTCGCTTAATGACCAACACAACTTATGACTGAAATTGTGGGCTCAATTACAGTCATATGTTGAGGACTACCTAGTATAAATGCAAACATGCACAACTGGAGCTATGGTTCAAGTTCTGAGTAAGTTATAGTCCAAGTCTGGATAGTAGCTCTAACCCTAATCCTGTAAAGGATTTCCAAATTGCAAGGATGCTGGACATCATAGGTATATATCTCAAACCAGAGTTTAAAATTAGAATGGAAGTAACATATCAATAACTTTTCATCCTGAGAAATTTAATTCCACCCTCAAATTAAAAATCCAATTGATTATATCTCTCATTCCGTGAATTAATTTTTTTAATTGCCATGATACATAAATCAGGAGGTTCTTAATGAGCATATAATCATGAGATTTCTCTGCCTTGTTCACAGATTACTTGGTACCCACTTAAATCATTTGGTGATCTGTCTTTATTTGATAGTGTAGCACCAAATGCTAAATTTCAGGTGGCCGATTTTGCAGATGACAGAATGCTGAGCCACCGTAATGAACTACAGTTAAGTGAGAACAGATGCCTACTTTTGTGATTTATGGTTTTTTGTGGCACTGCTTGGGCGAGGTGTAAAAAAAATCCAGATGTGGTCCCCATAGGGTGGCTTTGCTTGCATTGTCTGCCACAAAGGTCCTCTCAACTTCACTCTCCCCTCCCCCTGCCATGCTATTGCTATTTACAAGGGGCCAATAGATGCATGGAGCTTACGAGGACTCATGCAGCAATGTGGAAGCCTTGCCGCATATTAGCTCTTCTGTAGAAGATCTCTTGTATCTGGCCATTTCTTAATAGTAACGACAACAGTATCCCAGGAACAAATATGGCTTGCAGGCACTTATAAAGTACGTTGCTTCATTTTAATTTTTAATGGGACTTTATTCAAGTCAAATTCAGTATGAGTAAGGATATTTAGGAGTTGGCCCAGAAGCACAGAGAATCAAATTCTCCATTTGGTTACATCATTACAGCTGTTTGGGGTAAATCTTTCTTCTGGATCAAATAACAGAGGTCTATTTTAACCCAGCTGCTGAATCAATCTGTATTTTCAAATTTTAGTGAGCTCCAAATAAGTAATCCATATAAAATAGTGGAATTCCTGAATGGAAATTGCTTGAACAAACCAGTGACAGAACAGACTCCAGTGTGTGTTAAAGTGATCATAAAATTTAGTGTAAGAATAACGTTTTGGCTCACTGAAAATGTGGTATATTGGTCCCACTCTGCTTGCTTCTGTCTTACCTCAGCACAGAGTGCTTGGGAATGGGAGTCTCTTTTCAATTTTATCCACCTCGTATCACCCAGGATAAATGTAATTAACTTAAAATGACCTTGGATTCATTCTAATTTCTTCACCTGGGCCTTACAAGTATAACATGTTGAAACAGAATAGGACTGCTTCAGCACATGGTTGGCTGGCAATTGCTTTAATGCTAAATTACTTCAGCAGGTAAGGGAGTGGGAGACCACAATGAAAAACATTCACTGTGTTGCTAAGTTTGCAAATCCTTGTAATAAACCAATAGAGCAAGACAGAGGGAGACCAACATGCTGAGAAAATTATATTCAGTTTTTTGCGCCCTCTGAATCAATTGTCCTATTCAAAACTCATCTTCAGACATTAGACAAATAAGTCCTGTTAAGGCACCAATTTCAGTGGCAGACATAAGCATAGTCTTTAATGATGATGACTTAACAAATGGATATGTTTGATTGCATCATGTTCCCAGGAACATAATCATTAAGATGGGTGGTGAAGAAAGATTGGTCCCGGATCTTTGAAGGAACCCTGGCCATGAACTTAATTCTATCCCCTTCAGGATCTCTGTTGAAACTAGCCATCCTTAGCTAGCCTAGGGATTATGGTGAGATAAGTTTTGTTTCCAGTGCAACAACACCCCCAATATCCTTTTCAGCTGTGGGGACCAATCACTTCAGGAAAAATTTTATAGTAAGATCCCAACATTTTTTGAAACATGAGGTTTTCCATCTTTCTTTACTATCCTGTTAAAAAATTACAACAATATTCATTTGTTTGCTGTCATCAAAATTAACAGGCAACCATGCAAGTTCGGTCTGCTTCCATCCAACAATGTTCCTCTGCTTTCCACTGCTTGGACAAGCAAGAGCAATTTCCCCAACTTCTACCCTTGGCATTATTGGTCTATAACTCCTATCCCCACCAAGTAATGGACATGATGCTTGGGAATTCTAGAAATTTCAATTCCAAAGTATCTGGAGAGTTCCAGGTTTATGGGAAGGATACTACATAACAGTGCATGATACTAGAAAGTATTAGGAGTCTCCCCTCTTATTCCCAAGTTTGGTGGAGAAGGGAAAAAAGGATTGATGCCTTTATTTGGTCAACACCTACCTGCCAGAATAGAACTAAGAGTAGAGAGAACATAATTCAAGGGAATGATTGCTGCTGAATCATAGATTTCCGTTGCTTGGTTCAAGAACCTGTAAGAAGAAAGTCAGATTCATATGAATTTAAGGCCCAAGACATGGTTATCTTTTTTTAGGAATTTCAACACTTCTTCTCTAGCAAAAAGACTGTATCATGAAATCAATTTATCCTGTAATTCTTATATTTCATTTAAAAAAAGCAGGTGACAGCACCTAGCTGACCTTGACTGATCTTGAAAAAGCAAATGGACCTGCTTAGCATTTGGATGGGAGACTACCCAGAAATGCCAAAAATGTAGATTAGATTGGGGGGGAAATCTTGACTGTGCTACCAAGAAAACAACATGGGTTTATGTATTCCTCAGAAATAACTCAAGATTTTATTTAGTAAAATATTATCATATAAAAAATGTCACAAGAGTCTTATTTTTTCCACACACTTCTAACTTATAGGGGCATTTTATACTTTTAGATATCAGGAATTGCATGGATGTATATGTGCATATTCGCAATTCTTTCAACATCAGGATGATTACAGCAGCATGCAAATGTTTAGGCATTTCTGGTCAAATGGTTTCAATGAATCTCTAAGACGACAGAAAATTATCTTAACATCTACATGGTTAGAAGGTGATGCAAAGTTAAACACACCTTTTTGTGATTTAGAATACATACTATGCATATTCAATCATATACAGATTTAAAATGAAAAAAACAGTGAAAAGAGCAAGTGCAGAAATTTGGGTGCCTTTCCAGTTGATTTATTGCTACTTTAAAAAAAGTTATTAATAAGGTCCAAAGAGATTGACTCATTAGACTTATAACTGACCCAGGGCATACAATTCCCCAGATCAACATTTATTTTGATGCTCCTAACCTCTTAGATTGTGATCATTTCTCAGTCTATTCAAAAGTTAGTCTCTTCCAAGCAGCTGTTTGCATATTTGAAAATAAATATAATTTGCTCTTACAAAACATGAGAAGGCTATAAAAATGTCGAAATACTTCCAGCTAATAATTTCAACTGTGAGAATGTACATGAAATTGTTGATGTCAAAGTAAGATTTGGAAAAAAAATCTGTTACCACTGTCTGAAAATAGGTCAGATGTTCAAAACAACCCACAGATCATTGCAAATGATTTGCTAAAAACTTTAGCTGACACTAAAAAAACTGTTCACCAAACAATATTGCTTTTAAAGCTACCTGTATGACTTAGCAAAAAGAAACTTTTCCAATCTCATCACAAAAGTCATTGTGATCTAAAATATGCAAAAAAAAAGTGATAACACTGAAATATTTTTGAAGAAAGCTTTGAACTGATGAAAAAAACTGAACTGTTCAGTCACAAGCACACAAGATATATTTGGAGAAAAAAAGAATAATATAATTCAAGGGGGAAAATCCTCTTATCATCTTGAGGATAGCTCAATTTGAGTTTGTGTGACAGCCAGTGGCAATATTGTGCAGATGAAAGGAAAAAGAAATACAACTAAACATTCACATATCCCAGAAGTTAACATATCCTCAGTGAAGAGACTGAATTGGAAAGAGATTGGACACTATAGCAAGATAAAGCAATTATGAAGCATTAAGTTACAAAAAAGGATAACATTTTGGAACAGCTTTCACAGTCCCTAGACCTGAATGTTACTGAGCATCTGTGGAAAGACCTCAAAACATTTAGGGCTTTCTCAGAGAGTAAAAATATTTCTGAAAGGTTCTGCAAGGAAGAGTAAGAAAACATCTGAAAACTAGGATAAATTATTATCTAATGGTAGCTAATTATTAATGAAGAGCCTCTTTTATCTAAAGTTGGTGAAACATCATTATGGTGTTGTATTAAAATTAAATGTAAAACATCAATGGATATTGCCTATATTCAGCATTAAGACATTCTTAACTAGCTACAGGAAATATTTAGAAGCCTTTATTTCCATCAGGGTATTTACAAAATACTGACCCAAAAGGGTTTCAGTTCTTTAACTTGCTATATTCACTGTTTTTGTTGTTTGGAATCTGTTCTCAACTGCACATTTATGCTGTACATTAAAATTTGCAGAAACCTTGTGTAACATGTAAGGGTCATCTTATCATTTAAAGATTCATTGGCAAATACACTTTGACATGGGGAGGATAAACTGCAACTGTACTTTCATTGTATTCCAATTTTATTGGAGTGAATTTGTTAATTAGATATTTAAAGATAATCAAACACAATATAGTTCATTTTATGAGCAATAGTACCTCTTTTCTGACTGCCAGGCTTTCCAATATGTTTAGGTTTGTGGATTGTTAAAATACATTAAAATGGTGAACTCTATTCCTGTATGTTTTAAGAAACTTTTGTCATAATTTGAATGCAAATGTCTTCATCCTGTAGAAGATGGTGTGCCTTGAATGGTATGATATTCCAAAACAGACTTTTGATACCATGTTAAAGTCCAGTTTCTAATCTGTTTTAACCATTAGGAGTGATTGTGGCTTTTTAGCAATTACTGAGCAGTTTCCATGGATCCAAAATAATTTTTTAAAATTTGCATATTTATGGAATAGTCAGGATTTCACAGTCACTAAAAATTCCTCTGATTTTAGCTATTTGTTCCAATGTCAGTCTGAGAAGATCCAACACAAATATGTGAAAGTGCTGCAAAAAGCAAAAACAGATGGTCCACCAAAATAAGTGTTACATTAAGTTTGTCTACAAGATATTCTTTGAAGACTCTACAAAGTAGTGGCAAAAAGTTGAGTTGTAAAATTCTTGGTTCAAATCCCTGCACTGAATAATATAAGTTAGGCCACAAAAATGTAAGAAGAACTTTTCTGTATCAGATAAAAGGTTGAAATTCTTTTTCCCATAGTAATCAACCAGATGCCTTTGAGCACCCAGCATGAAGGTCACAGCATGAAACTCTTTTGTGGAGCTGATAGTCTGGAAATCTTTAAAACCGATGATAGTAGTTGCCATTGGCAGACTTCTCCTATATCATTCTTCAAACTGAGGTCCCTAAACGTTCTCGGAATATAATCCCAGAATTTCTATCTGACAAGGTTAAAAAACCATGAATCCCAAGAATGCTAATCCTAGCACTTCTGAATGTATTAATGCTTTTCATGACTTTAAGAGACAGGGAGAAGAGCTGTAGCAAGGGCAATGGTTGGATAAGAGGCAACTTAGCCCACAGCAGGAATCTGAGCATGGCAAATATCTCAGAAGGGACCTTTCCTAGTTTCTTGTGCTACAAAGGTGATAGGGGATAGATATACCTTAGATTTGCAGGATTCTGTTAATGCAGTGTTACAATAAAGTAGAACTAATTCTTCTGGATCAGGACACTGCAGCACAGAGCCCAAGAAGTTCTCACAAGCTCTGAAGGAAGGAGGAAAGAAGAGCTGCATGTCCGCCAAGCCCTCAGAACCTGTGGATATCCCAACTGGG
>JANHZU010005521.1:316213-329723 GCA_032468055.1 Acrochordus granulatus | reverse complement strand
ATCCAGTCCAGATGCCTGTTTTTTAAACTTTGTTGCGATGCAATTACCCTGGACGAGTGAGAGTCTTCACAGACTAATTCTTCTGGATGTGCTTCTTGTCTGGTTGACAGGAGGGCACTACATCGGGGGAGGCTGCCTTCCATGGCCATATCTAATTCTTTTCTAAAATTGTCTGAGCTAATCAACCAGACTTCTATATCTTAGGGCAATCAAAGATCCACATCTTTATCTCAGTCCTAAATTGCTTCCCTGGCAATTTCATCAAAGGATCCTGAGTTCTGGTATTTATGAAGAAGAAAAATGTGATCTATATTTCCCATATCTTACAGGATTTTGTAATCTACATTTTTGTCTTCCCCTTATCTGCCTTTTTGAAAGCCCCAAGAACTGTAATTTTATATGGAGGGAAGACCTTAGAAGCAGCCTCTCCTCCCAATTGAAAGACAGGCTGTACTATCACTCCATTTTATCCTACTAACAACTTTGGCTAGAGTGTCAGAGGGCTACAGATATCAAACTCTGCATATAGAATGACCCAAGCTCAATCTTTAGCAAGACCCATCAATAAGACAAAGTGATAAAGAAATCTGCAGCCTCAGATCCAGTTTAAATATACACTATTGGATTGGAAGAACATGCCTTGCAATACAGCTATATAAATAGGGAGTGATATTCTTCAGGGTACCTAGTGAGTTTCATAGCAGAGGGGCATATGGATCTGGGATTGAACATATTAATAATTATTTTTTCTCTGGTCATAGCCAAGTCATGTTCAAATACTTCTTCTACCTCTGAGTAATTTCTCTGGTCATAGCCAAGTCATGTTCAAATACTTCTTCTACCTCTGAGTAATTACAGCCAATGGGAATAAATTTAAAGTGTACTGTTCTTGATTAGAATGGATATGGCTGCCTTCTCTAGGTCTGTAACATTGGGGGACATTGGATCTAAAATAAAATACATCAGGAGAATATTAGGTTGGAGGAAGAGCCAGACATGGAAATGCTGTAACTACTTGCTAAATTACATCTACTTACATCATTTGATTCAGCTTTAAGAATTATTTTACTTTCCTGCCATCTAATAATGAATCAGTTGGAATCTAATCCAGATAATGAATCAATTTGGAATCTAATCCAGGAAAAAAAGTTGAGGAATATTTAGAGCAACCTTCTCTATACAAAGTCTTCTAGATGTGTTGGGATTGCTATTCTAAGAGTAAGAAATCTTAACACATCTGAAGTGAACTAAGGAAAAGTTTGAAAATTCAGTATATTAGAATATGACTTTAATATTCCCAATCCACATTTACAAAATAAACTTTGCTTACAACAGAGAGCTGTTTTAAGCAAAAAGGTAAGAAAGATACTAAAGTGAACAGAAAAGTGGGTGTTAATGACTGACCACAGAGTTAAAAACTACTTCGTTGATTCAACAAAGCAGTAAAAAAGCCATAAGATTAAGTTGGCTTGAAATCTATGAGAAACATAAAAGTGCATTCAAGAAAACTTGTGTGGCTAGTTAACAGTAAGATAAAGCATCATAGCTATAAATCAAAACTAGAAGAGAAACTCATAAACACATCTGTGTCTGAAATAAACTCAGTGTTAAGTTTGGCAGAACTTGGGTGCATTTTTAAGTTATAGTACCAAGCATTGACAAGAAAATGGAAAAATGGTGAAAACAGTACATTAATATACATTTTATAAAAACTTACTTGACTTGAAATACACAACTTAATGCCATTAGAATAAGCATAAGATAGAAAATAGGGTACGTTAATTGCATGTTCCCCTTCACAGAAAACATCAACATGGTTGCCACTGCTTTTACTGCAATGATGGTCAGAGATGCTGTAGAAAAATAAAAACAAGAATATTCAAACAGAATATTAATAAAGATGATTTTATCAATCAACCAGTTGTAAGAAATTGGTAGGTATGCTCAGATAGTTATCAATTCATAATAACTACCAATGGTCCTCTACTGAAAACATTTAATCAATGCAGAAATGGTAGCTAATTAATAATGAAGAGCCTCTTTTATCTAAAGTTGGTGAAACATCATTATGGTGTTGTATAAAAATTAAATGTAAAACATCAATGGATATTGCCTATATTCAGCAATAGGCCTACTGAATATATAAAAAGTATCATGTTTCTATAGAGCATGATTATAATGTCTGGATCAATAAAACTTCAGATTTTGTATCTATTGAATAAACAGGTTTTCTTTGTATGATCAGCATATTGTACAAGTTTCTTTATAAGTCCTAGTCTTTCTTTTTCATTGAATTCCACTTAATTAATCTAAATAATTCATCTAATCATGCCACCAAATTCATTTAAAGAACAAAATGATATTTTGTCAGAGTATATAAAAGAAAACATAATCTTGTTCATTCCTAATTCTCTGCTTGTGGTGACAAAATTACCCAGCCTTCCCACAGCCATACAGTATACCACTAATATATGCAATATGTGCTTCTTTGTTAAGCCTACTTACAGATTAACTGAAAAATGGTATTTTCCATAAAACAGTACAACCGTTCTATGTGTGTATATAATTTGTGGTTGTGCTTTTATTCACAGGGGCAATGTCAGATGTTTGGCACTGCTCTGCAACTCTTTTGTCCAATATGAGAACCAAGGTGAAATAACAGAGGGTAGACCTCAGCAAGTTAAAATGTTGGCATGTGGCTTTGCGGAACGAGAATCGACTGATGTAATTTTTTTCCCAATAAAACTTGCCACTCATTTTTCCTGCTGACAGAATTATTGCTAGAAGGTGAAGATATTAAAATTGATGGTATTATCAGAGATGGTGAGACCATTTCCATCCTTATCAGGCCTAGGGAACCTTTAAAAGCATTTAATATTTAAATGCAGTGATTATATTCTGGTTAATGTAGAGCCAAAGAAGGATGAATTGGGATGTGGACTCTACTAACAATTTCTACTTAGCTACAACTACAACAGCTGGAAAAAAATGATATCACTTTCAAAAGCAGAAAACACAGAAATCCTTTTCATTCTCTGTATTTTGCCTCTTGAATCTGACCATATTATAAATCCTAGATTAAACATGAAGCAAGGTGCTGTGCGATAAGTCATTTTGCAGAGCTGCATTGCCCAAACCACTAACAGATTTATCCAAGCTCTTTTCTAGACTCACTCCAGGAAAAGTAAAATTTTCTTCATGCCTATGAAGTACAGATCTTATTAAGGCAAGTGAGTCAGATATAAAAAGCATTCTTATTTTCTCCCATCCTCCTTACCCATGCAAAGACAACCACAGTGTATGGAGCATGGAAGAGAACAGAAATATAAAAAACTTTTATTAGCTTTCAGAAAATACTTTTCAAGAGTATTTTGAAAGCTCTTTTCAAAGCCACTTGATTATACAGTGTCATTTTGGATGGACCGGACACTAGTTGAACTGAAACATTTTAAAGAGAATTACATAAAGTTTTAAAGATGAATTCATAGTAGTTTTGATATACAGTGCCAGCTTTCTCCAGACTAGTAAGCCTTGGGACAGGACAGAATTGTAACTCTTATTATTCTCAGCAAAATATTCTAAGGCAAGAGATGAAGTTGTAAGAGACTTAAATGTCTTCAAGCACATTTGAAAATGTTCGTAGTATTGTATCATATGGATTGTATGATATCATAAGACCAAATTCAAAGAATCCAAATCCATCAGAGAATAGCCTGTGATGTCTTACAAAGTACTGTATTGGAATCTTGTGTGAAACATAACCCATGGATTAAACTGAATGCAGGCAAGTAACTGTAATGTGCAGATGTGAATTATGTAAAATTGTTGCCCAATGTTGGCCATGGCACACTGGGCCAAAACACGTACTCTTATGGGCTATACCAGCTTCCCCCAATCTTGTATCCACCAAATGTGTTGCATTACAGTTCCTGGAATGTTGGGGTACTATTATCACATTGATCCATGAATTCTGGAAACTGAATTGTAAGAGATCCAGCACCAGGTTGGGGAAAGTTGCTACAGACCATTATAATATTTATTTACTTCAGCCCAATCTACTAAAACCAACCTTCATCTCAGGACACACTGTAATGTGATCTAGCTTTCTGAATCCCAGTTAGTGGCATCATTTTGAACTTAATCCATGTATTTGAATGGGCTTATCTCATAAAAGTCCTGCAGAGCTTGATTGATCTTACTTATTTACTTGCTTACTTACTTACTTATTACATTTTTAAACTGCCCACTTCCCTCAATTTTCTAGGGAGTATGACCAACAAAATCATGTTTCACTTTGAGTGTGTCAGAGGAATATAAACAATTGCATAATCCTCAATTCTATATTTACTTTAACTCTGAATGGAAAATATATGTGCAAATGACAGCACATGGCTCATGCTGGTCATATAGCCACAACCACCTTGCTTAAAGTAGTTTATAAAGTCAAGTTTTTCTTATGGCTATGTGGTTTGTTTCAGCCAGTCTGGTCAGAATTTCTTTTTGCTTTAACAGAATGCCACAGAAATTCTAATTCACTCCCCCTGAGAACAAGTAGGAAAACTTTTTAAGGTATACCCCAAGAAGTCTAACCAAAAGCAAGTTCACAATGCCCAACTTTACACAGTTAATAGTACATCTACAACAATTTCCTAAAAGTTCTGATGTTACAGCATCAAAACTAAGCTAAGGTGGCTCATGAATCCCATCTAAAGAGAAATGTCCTCCAATCCTGGTTGATATAACTTCATGATTTAATACATACTGTTTTTAGAGTTGTATCTGCATGCCAGCTTTCCACACTATGAAAAACTGTGAGACAAATTATGATAGGAAATGCTGTTGAAAATGAGAAATTGAGGGGCAGGGTAAAACTTCTATATAGAAGACCACTTTTAGCAGCCAAATATGATTTTTTGAGTGAGCACCATGGTTGGCAGCTAGGTGCTGTACTTGATTGCAAATTGTCCTATATACAATCTTTCTCTGCTATATAGAAAAATGTGAAGGTTGCTCTGAACTGACAGAATAGATAGAACTTCAGACTGTAGCTAGTCAATGGTATTACTTTGTAGAAGAGCTCAAGATGGCATACATAACACTTCCTCTTTCCATTTTTCCTCAACAACAGTCCAATGATGTAAATTGGGCAGAGAGAGAGAGTACTGGCCCAAATTCAACCTGTGACTTTTCATGGACAAGGGAGTACTAGGACCTAGTCTCTCTGTTCTATTTCAACACTTTAACCTCCTCTGGATCCCATCAGCCAAGGAATTTAGGCTGGTGGGGTCAAGGAGAAGAGCCTTGCCTGCTGTTGCTCCTTCCCTGTGGAACATCTTGCCCCTGGAGGTGAGGTCTGCCCCTGCCCTTATGGCCTTCCGAAAGGGCCTTAAGACCTGGCTCTGCCAACTGGCCTGGGGCTCTAATGGGGACTCAATCATCATGGAGGTGGTTGGTAGATTAATAGTCGCCTCCATTCCCCATACATATGTTTTTATATCTTTTCACTCCTTTCCTCCTGGTCCGGCTGGGTTTTTTGTTTTAAGGTTTTCATGGTTTTTATGGATTTTTATTATTTTATTGTTCTATTGTAAGCTGTCAACAGTTTTTCGATTTCGATGGCATATAAATCCAATAACTAACTAACTGCTATTGACCTTTGGGCTCAGAGGGAGGCACTGACCCAAAATCACCCAGTGGGTTTCTGTGATCTAAGGAGACTTGAACCTGATCTGCCTAGTTCCAATCTTAACCACTATTCTATACAAGCTTTGAGTATAGGCAGTCCTCAGACCACATAGATTTGTGGTCATATGTATGACCACAAATGGGACCAGAATTTCTGTTACTAAGCAAAGTGGTTGTTAAGTGATTCATGCCTGATTTTATGACCTTTTTTGCCACAATTGTTAAGTGAATCACATAGTAAAGCAAATCCAGTTTCTCCCATTGACTTCATTTGTCAGATTATGACGGGGAAGGATGTAAATGTCTATGTATATTGTCATTAATCCAGGTCATGATTAGTAGCAAAAGAGCAAACAATTCAAAACTTTATCTCAAAAAATCATTATTCTATTAGTAGAAGTAATTGGAAACATTTTGTCTCCTATCCATGACCCAAGGATGCTGCAACTATCTTAAAATACATTCCAATTGCCAACCACCCAAATTTTGATCATAACCGTGAGGATGCTGTGATGGTTGTAAATGTGAGGACAAATAAGTCACTTTTTGCAGTGCCATTATAAATTTGAACAGTTTCTATAAGGGTGGTTGTAAGCCAAGAACTACCTGTATTTCTAAATGCTCTTACATAAGCAGCTCTCCTCTAGCATGGAGTAGAGAAAGAGCACAGAAACTCTCTGTTATGGTTCCTTACCAATTTATCACCAGCCACCACAATGTGTAGACGAATACTGGTTAAGGCAACAGGCTAGAAACTGGGAGGTCGTGAGTTCTAGTCTTGCCTTATCCATGGAAGCCAGCTGGGTGACCTTGAGCCAATCACTCTCTCAGCCCAACTTACCTCACAGGGTTGTTGCTGTGAGAAAAATAGGAGGACGAAGTTGTGTTAAATATGTTCACCGCTGTGAGTTATTTGTAAAAATAATAAAACCAAGATAAAAATAAATAAAAAATACCAGTGTGCATATACTTAGCACAGAACACAAGATGAACTACAGCCTTACCTAGTAGTGCTACCAATGTTAACAAAAGTATAATGTGCTTTACTTGTCTTCTCTTGTAGAAATACAAAAGAAAGCAGAAAGTTGTTATTTCCACGATCTGAAAATAGAAAAGATAATAAGCTTAAATTTGCTAAAAAAAAACAAAGAAAAGTTTTCAACAAAATATTTAACACAATACAGTTTTTCCTTTTAAGATGAATAAAAAGAGCAACATCACCACTATTTATCAAGTAATTATCTCCATAAACATTTCCAAAGTCAAAGATAAATTCCTGTTTTTCTATGTTTTCTTATCCTTTCACATGCCTTAAAGGATTTAAACAAAGAAAGGAAGGAACATCGGGGGGGGCAGGGAAGTTTTGCTGCAATAATCTGGCAAACAAAGGCATCCAAGTTTAATAATACTGAGCCGAAAGTGTACATAATCATCTTGGTTTGGAAAGGAAATAAAGAAGGCTAAAATCTAAATGCAATGAGAGTACTCCTGTGTAAGTAAGCTGTAGATTCTAATTATTAAACTGTGGCCTATCTTATTCATCATTCATATTAATCAGCTACCTTCATTTCTTCTTAAGTTCTAAAAAACTAAAACATTGAATAAACTTATAGTTCAGTTCAACACACCTGCAATGCATTTGTAACCATATCCTGACTTTCAATCATTGCCCAGCCAAACTACTTGTCAAAAGGTTGCATAAAAGAAAAATATACCAGCAGGGTTTAATCGTATGCTAAAAGGAGGCTGCTCTGAAAGACATTTTACAGATGGGACTGCCTTAACACTACATATAATCTAGACCCGCAGTCTCACAGCTAACATCAACACTCCAAACTGCATGATGTTCCTACTTAAAAGTAGTTTTCATCTGGGCCATAGATTGCTCTGGAATTAGCTACTGAATTTCAGCCTTTACCAACTTGATCTCCTCCAGTTATGTTGGTCTACAGCTCCCACACACAGAGCCATGCTGGCTAAAACCTAGGGAACCGAATGCCAGATTTGGGAAGATGTTTCTACAGAGTACCTTTACAGCATTAGTGATGAGATTCTGGAGTAGCCTTAGTAGAACAAGGCCATACACTTATAGAATTACCTCATGGAGTCCTTGATCAGGAAACAGGTTTAATCAGGCTTGCACATTCAGCACAAATCTGAATAGATGCATAAGCAACCCCCTTAAGATCCCAGAAGCATATCTTTTATGTCACTTGCCACCTGATTTTTTTTCCTGGAGATGCTTGGAATTGATTCTGGAAACATCTGTATGTAAACCAGTGCTCCAAGTTATGATTCTTTCTTCTTGGGTACGTGAGGCTTCATTAAATGTCCAGCCTCTCCATGCTCTGACCTATGTCTCCGAACCATATCCAATAAACTACTTGCCACTTCTACTAATGGACAGCTTGTTTACTTCTGGTCTAGATGAGTTTCACATGTGTTAGGTCATAAATCTGTTCCATTCCATTCTCCAGATTCAAAATATGCATGAAAATTTAAACTGTATGCATTTTCTGCAAAACTATGTTTTTGTATGTGTCTTCTGAGCCAAGAACTCGATTGAGAAATTCAGAGAAGTACACAATTCAAGGATAACTTGTTTTTTTTAACTATATATTAATATGTGAAATGCAAATCATGCAGTTTTGCTCTTTAAAAAAGATTAGTTAAGTTCATCAACATCCTGAGACACTTCTTACTTTTGGGTTTTCAACATGCATTTTAATAGTCATGTTTGGAAAGGAAAAATCTAAATCAACTCAAGGGCTACAATAGTTCACTGTCCTAGTTTTCATAAACTAGGGCTGCTTCTCCCTTCTTATCTTTACCTTCCACTTAAATAAATTTACTTCCTTTGTAACTGTGTTTTTATAGTTTATGTTTCTCTGTGTGAGAGAGGTTCATTTGTATAAATTTGGTGCCACTGTAATATAAAAATTCATTTGAGGTATGAAAAATGAGTGGGTACATAATCCCAATGTTTCTTCTGCTTCCTCAGCCTAAGCCATTTTTCAGCTGAACTTCATATAGTTTGTCCCAGAGGCAACAGAAATATAAATTATACTTGCAAAGAAATGTCCCCCATAGCAAGATAATAGGCACTGAAGGGAAAGCCTTTTTTTCTTTTAAACAAAGACTGATTTCATTACACCTTTCAACTTGTTTAGATATGAAAGGCACCATTTTTACTGTTAATTCTTCTTAGAATCATTTTTTTCTTAACACAGTCAAACCATCATGAATCATAGAGGATGAAGATTGCTGTACACTGCCCAGGTTTTTTATGAGAAGGGTGGCTGTGTAAGCATCATAAATTGTAGACAGACAGACTGACCAATATTGCTTTCCATCTTTCTTCTATGCTACAGAAGGCAGAAACCTGAGCTGCAGTTATTGTATTCTCAGCTATTCACTCTTAAACTATTATTATTTTATTATAAGGGAGGTTTCTTCCTTCCTTCCCTCCTCAAATTCTCTCTTCTAATTTCAGTATCAC
Source organism: Acrochordus granulatus (assembly GCA_032468055.1). Classification (NCBI taxonomy): domain Eukaryota; kingdom Metazoa; phylum Chordata; class Lepidosauria; order Squamata; family Acrochordidae; genus Acrochordus; species Acrochordus granulatus. Next base: position 320,539 of record JANHZU010005521.1, on the reverse strand, counting down.
TCAATGGCCTTGAAAGCTTTTTCCACAATAATTAAATAAGTTCCCTCTTTTGCTTTTCTGCAGAAAGACTGGGAACATTTTGATAATGTTGATTTCTGGTGTATATGTGTGTGTTTGATTGCAACAGAAATCAAAATTATTTTAAGTCTTTCATCACAAGGATCTGTTGTGTACATGTTCTCATCTATAAGAACCAAATTGTTACGGACAATTTTTGGTCACTTCAGCTTCAACACTTGGACTTGTGATTCCTAACCCTAATTCTAAACTTTCTTAGATTGGTCTAAGGGTAGAAAGTGAAAAAAGCCTTTTTTTGGCAAAGCATATTTTCACTTAAAATTCTGAAGGAACAGAAGAGAACTGAACTCTTTGGCTCCATGCTGTATTAAATCATTTAATCAGATTTAATACAGATTAAACTAAAGGCTTCTTGCTTCCTCTCTACTGCGCAAACACTCTTTTTCCTTTCCAGTTTAATCATCATGCTACTCACCATGTACATTTTCACTAATATTAATGCAATTCATAGATATCATCAAATCAGAACCTATAGTGGCCATCTAAAGCAGTGTTGCAAATGCCTTTATCCACTTCATACTTGCATTTACATGCAGCTCTTGAAACCTGTTTTTTGACCACTTTAGAAAGCATCATACATCAGCTTTCTGAAGATCAACAGGAGAGCTTGTATACCATTCGGCAACACATGATAATAATAACATGAGCCATAAAAAAGGTTTAATTAAAAAAACAAATTCCTCTGCAAAATGTAAAATAAAAAAATATATTTAGGAATTCAGCTGATTGTCTGAAAAGTCCTTCACTGTTTTTAGTCCTTTATTTAAGAATTTCAAATAACGATGTCACAAGTTTGGTGAATTGTGGTTCACAATATATGAAACCCCAGCCTGCAGAAAGATATAAATATCATTTTTGTTAAACTAATCTTTATTTTTTTTCTGTCTTGGTGAATATATTGTTTTCTTTTTAATGCTACATTGCTTCTCATTAAGAATTCTAAAATTCATTCTATCCAAGGAATGCAGATAGAATAATAGCTGAAGTGAGCAAATATCAATACCCTAAAGAAAGTGTTATGGAAGAAAACAACCTTTGACTCTTCACCAGAAGTAGCAATCCTTATGCATCCAAAATGGCACCATCCATCATCATGAGCCCATGGATAGAAGAGAGAGAAATGAGAGGGAAAAGCATACATGATGAAATAAGAAAGAAAAGCAAGATTGGCTGGAAGCCTAAACAGGAGCAGACTGCTGTAGGGTGCAAAAACTGGTTACAGGTCATGCTTCTATATAGTGAATTAAGAATTTTCAGCTCACCATATAAATCAAGAAGTGCCAACTAACTAAATCACTCTGTAACGTCCTTGCTGTGACTTTCCGGGTAACATGAGGCACAAAGGTCACCAACAGAAATGTTCCTACAAGCATCACTGTTCCACCTTGAAACACATTTAGACAAACATTTTGTATATTTTTACTACATTTTAAAAAATACACAAAATTGAATAAAATCAGATTTTAAAAAACAGTAATACACACTTGTCCAAGAGATAATCTAATTTGTTAAATTATATTGCCAAAACATAAAGAAATAAACAAAATGACCTCTCAAGAATTACCAGCATGTTAAACTGATACAAGTCATCTCAATATATCACTTGTACATTGAATAACAATTTTTGATATTTATTTCTCTTTGTAAAATATTATGAAATCTATGACAAAGATGAAATCCATTTTAATCAACATTTTATTTCCATACCATACACAATTAGAAGATCCCCAAGCAACTTTGATTAAAAAAAAGAAACCATTAATATTTAGCAACATTTTAAGAAAGATATTACATGTACAGAATGATAATTTAAGTTTATCTCCTATACAGAAGCCTTTAAATTTCTGATCACATTCCCATTCATAAGGCATAATGCAAGCAACTGTAAATAAAATATCAATCAGTATTTCAATGGCGAGGTAGGATTTCAGCTGCTTAAATAATTTATATCAAGTGGTGATAGATCTTCTTGTAGGAGGAATATTTAAAAAGTGGATGGGAGTGAGAACTGGAGAAAGCACGCCAACTCAATGTCTACTTTCTATAATATCACTCATCCTCCTCCATGCATTAAGAAATGGCTTTATCTCCCTTGTTTATCCAAAAGCTGCGTATGGGAAACTCTTAAATAATACACAGGGCTGTAGACTAGAGTAGGATATGGAAAACAGCTCTGGAAGAAGGCAATTGCAAACCACTTCCTTGTTCCTGCTAATACAGTGTAAGTATTAGCTCCATGTTTGCAAATTTTCTTTTTCTAATATTTATTTGTAAACGCCCAAATCAATATTTGTAGTACATTCCCGGTGATTCACGGACTTGAAAATTTTGGGTCACCATTCTGCACATGTCTACCTACTTTCAAGGTCAAAATGGCCATCAAAATATACAATGTATACTTTAAATGCTTAAAGTTTATTTTTTCAGGACATCTTTGTAAAAAATATATAAGCATTAAATAAGGTGTCTTTAAACATGAAAAAGGTTATATATTGAGTGATTTGATGAAAATGTTGTGACCAGAGGTTTGCAGGAACCTAACCCTGATTTATTCATTAGTTCAGCGTTCATGACAATTTTATAGAATATAAGTACTGAAAATAACAAGAACCTACTTTATATAACCATATAGTTACTAAGACATAACTATACTCAAAGTATCTTTACTTTTCTATAAGGCTACAGAACAGAGCTGATAATGTCTGTGCAGGAACCAGAGGAACAGGCCACAGAACTTAGTAAATTTAAATGGGTAAAATGATATTCTTATCTGTCAAGAATGGATGGTCTTAGTAATGGTCACCACTCTTGGGAACTGTCAAAAATGTTCTTTATCCTGAAGACTCTGAGCATTTTCTTAGCAAGCATAGAACATGCCTAGATTGAAATCTTCAGGAGATGGTCCAAAGTCCTTCCCAGGAGAATTCTATACTAAGACAGGACAGGATATGGAGACATCCTCTTTCCCATCCAGATCCTAACAGAAGCACTACTCAAACATAAAGATGTTATTGCACCCTAATTAGACACTGACTTGTGACAAAGTATATTTGAACATGCAAGCATGTAGACATAACATATCCTTTTCTGTGTTATAAAGTCTTATGTGATGCTGGTGACAAGCTAATAGAAACTTGGCACAGTGGAATCAAGGTTTTTGGGAGAGGGAGCGTCTTTCCTTCAAGTTTAAAATCCTCTGTTTCCACAATCAATCAATGGAGAATATGAGTTTCTGGGGTATAAAAGTCTGCACAGAATATTGATGAAATCATCTGAAGGGGGGAGAAAAAATGCAGAAGCATGGCAGAGTTCTATACAATATTTATGTGCTTACGCAAATCCTCCTAGCCATCATTTTCTTTGTCGCAATATTGCTAACGTCACTGGAATGCAGCCACATTGTTAAAAACCTCCACGGCAGAGACACTCACAGAAACAAATCAGCACATAATGCTGCTTAAAACTATGAGCAGGAAGATGATCAGTTGAGAAATAAATTCTCTATGTACAGTATCTCACGAATCAAGAAACTATGTATTCAGGATTAGTGAAAAAATCTACAGAACTATTCTATTGGAGACATTATCTGCTTGCATATTTGCATAGGAACTCCTTCCCCAAAATAGTATTATTTTGGGAACTCTGAGAACTGTAATGCCAAACATCTGGAGAGCACCAGCTTGTTCATTATGAAAAAGGAGAATGCTTTAGAGAAGATGAGATTTCCATGAAGATGCTAATTCTGGGTAGGAACAAGCACCTAGAAACTAGGTGCACTAGTGGGGTACAAATATCTATTTTGCTGCATTACAAGAGAAAGAGGTGATCAGTAGTTGTGGCTTCTCAAAAGTGACACAACAAACTTCACCCAGTTATTTGGAAACCAACTGGTCTTTTCTTTTTCTTTTCCCAGTTATTTGGAAACCAATGTTCTTGACCCAAGTGCCAGTCAGGATCATATCACATAGATCAGCCACATCACAGTTATCTTTTCTTACCTGCCTCTGGGTCATTGGAACTGACTCTCACCAAGATTACACTTGGAATTGGATCTCTTAAAGTTCACAAAGGCACTCAAAGTGTTTATCCTTCAAGGGCCCATTGTGAAGTTGTTTTGAAAGCAATGAAAAAATAAATTCTCACCTGTTATTTTAGTATCCCTGCCAAGAAAACCCCATGGATAACAACAAAAGGCTAAAAGATAGAACACCAGAAGAAGAGCCTCTCACATCAGAAGGAATTACAAGT
>JANHZU010005521.1:251429-263793 GCA_032468055.1 Acrochordus granulatus | reverse complement strand
TGTCTGAGAAGTTAAATGTGCCGGTGATGTGAGTGTATATGTACAGATAATGCCATGATTTTGGCTAAGAGTCAAGAGATTTGCAGCAAATGCTAGGTTGTAGGATGCAGTGAGGAAAAGGTAGGGTCAAGAAAAAAAACAGGAACCAAATGAATGTGAACAGACTCTAAAAGTGAGTCACTGCAACAAAGTAAATATCTGAGAGAAAATTGGAGCAATATAGAGAGACCAAGACTTTATGAGAACTCCTGCCTTGGGCAGAGGATTGAAAACCTCCAAGGTCCCTTCCAACCCTATGAATCTATGGAATGAATGAGAATTACAAAACCAGAATATGAATGGAGAGTAGAGAGAAAACCAAGCAAGTGATGGTTGGATGAAGTTGATGAGATCTTGAAAAGAGAAGAAAGATGTTTAAAGAACGAAAGACTGTGTAAGAAGTACTGTGTGATTATGGTGGAAAAAATTATTGGAAAGATAGAAGAGTATTTACTTATCTTAAAAGGAAATAGCATGATAATCAATAAATCTTAATATATCTGTTGGTAATACAAGGGTTTTTTCTTTGTTAACTGTAGAAGCAGATACTAATCTACTAATTGATAGACAAAAACTTTCAAAGACAGTTGTCATATGACCAGGTTTCCCAACCTTGGCAACTTTAAGATGAGTGGACTTCAAGTCTCAGAATTCCCAGCCAGCCATGGGGAACTCCATGTGCCTTAAAGTTGCCAAGGTTGGAAAACCTTGCCATATGGTTCTTGGAGAGTGGGACTTGGACTTGCAGTTCTTTGGACTGTGGTCTATTTAACTATTCCACTATTGATTTTGGCACTTTGTTTTGCTGACAAATAAACTGCTAAACATTAACCCAATATTTTACTCTTCAAGGTCAGCCTGGTTTGTAATTTCCTTCATAAACTGCGGTTCTTCTGAGCATCCCTATTTAATATAATATGAAGATAAACAGTCCCACTAATGTGGGCCTGTATTGTATAATGAAGAAACTAGGAAAATCATGTCACTGAGATCAAAACAAGTTTTGCAGTGGCTATAATTAATCAGATGTAAAATGATGTATCTGTTCTTATAAGAACAATCCAGATTGAAAAAACTGATACAACTGAGGTGTCCATGCACAGCTCCAGTTGTAATATGCTTGAGATGAGATTCAAGATACTTTAGAAACTGATTTCTTTTTTTATGTCAGAATATTATGCACTGCTTTGAATCATTTTTTTATATTAGTGAGAGAATGTGAATTGACCTATGTTTAAGGCAAATAATTTGAGGCTAGAAGAACTGTGAATTTCTTATGGAGAAAGTACAGTTTGTGTCAGAAGGCTAAGGACCAAGCTGTTTTCAACTACAGCATTTTAAAAAACAAACATGCATGTTAGGTGAGAGCTCATTGCTTCTTTTCTCCAAACTGAATACACTTCAAACACTGGCAAACACTTTCAAAGACACATGTGTGTCTGTGCTTTGGATTGCTGCATGCAAAATGCTGGTGTAATGTTAATATTTTCTGGTGTAATTAAGTATAGACATGTTTTGGATGGAAGAAAAAAAAGATCTATCTGCCACAAATAAAAAATAAAAGTGACTTGAGTTCTTGATTAAAACTAAAGTCATGATGCAGTCACAGATTTGTTGGCAAGATCTTCTCTGAGTGAAACTTTTGGCTTCATGCTCTTTTCCTCTTTGAAAAAGGGAAGACTTCTACTGGGTAAAATTTCATTTTCTATGGTATTTCTGGATTCTCCACATCTTAAGTGTACAACGTACATTCAGAGGTTACATGTAGTCTGCTGGAGATGTCAGACATGACATTGTCCCAAATTTTGCCATTGCATTTTGAAACTAACCCACTTCGCCAATTGTATTTACCTCTTGTTCTTTTTCTCCAACTGTGTCCCATTTTGCCACTGATGCCTCATCATTATCCCTAATTCTAATTTGATTCAATAAAATATCAAATAACCCCTTAGCCTACTTACACAAACTGGACTTTCGCCATAAGAAATTCACAATCATTTTAGAATGACTCAGTAATGATTGTTGACTTGCATGTAATTTCTTCTAAGCTTGGAATTGGGGCAAGTAAAACAAAATTTTAGAGCAGCGTTTCTCAGCTTTGGCAACTTTAAGATGTATGGACTTCAACTTCCAGAATGGCTGGCTAGGGAATGAAAAACAGTGGTTTAATGGATGAGGTGTTTCCTGTAGTGACTACTGTTATGATGCAAACAATTTCTTTCTATATGTTGCAATAGTAATTCCTTATCACATCAATGTTAAGATTTTATTTTAAAATAATCTTAAATACTGTTCAAATCAAAGGCAAGAAATAATTCTGCTAATTAAAATTTCTAATTTTAGTTAAAACTTTTCTTGTGTGGGTTAAACTTAGGGTGGGTAAAATAATGGTAATAAAGACTAATATTTTAAGTACAAGACATATGTAGTCAACTTATTAATTTTGGTCATAATTAAGGCACCATGTGACCATTTTTCATTTTATGACCATCTTTACTGTGGTCACAAATCAAATCATCCTGGTGATTTAAACGAACCATGTGCCTGTCAAGTGACTCCAGCATATCCAATGGTGTTTTTACCATTTTCTGAGAAACGGTGAAAAACATCACCAATCATGTTTGTGATGCTCGTGGTGGCAGAAGCTGTTAAGATGCTGGGCTTGTCGGCTGGAAGATTGGCAGCTTGAGTCTCAAACTCAAGAAAAGTTTTAAAAATGCAAGTACATAAACAGGTACCATCTTCAGTGGGAAATGTAACAGTATCCGTGCACCTTGCGTACAGCCATGCCAGCCACAATACCACTGAAGCATCTTCGGTCAACGCTGGCTCTTTGGGTGTGAATCAGAGATAAGCACTGCCCCTAGAATCAGTCACGTGTGGCAGGGGAAACCTTTACCTTTTTAAATTTTATTTATTAAACTTCTATACCACATCCCATGGTGACAGATGATCTCATCCAGTGACTTCATGTAGTTATTGAACAGGAGTGGAGAAAGTACTGAGCCCTGGGGCATACCACAAAGAAGTGGCTGAGACCTGGATCTCTTGCTCACTATTAACACCGATTGGGACAGGCCTTGGAGAACGCAACCAAACCAGCACAAGACTGTACCACCCAGTCCCAGCCCCTGTAGCCACCCCAAAAAGGTATCATGGTTGATGGTCTCGAAACCTGCTGAGAGATCAAGGAGAACAAGGATGAATGCACTACCCCCATACCGCTCTTGCCAAAGATCATCAACCACTGCAACCAATACTGTTTTTGTCCCATAACTGGGCCTGAACCCAGACTGAAAGGAGTCCAGGTAATCCTTCTCATCCAGGAACCTCTTAATCCTCTCATCCAGGAACCACCTTTTCCACCACCTTTTAGAAAGGGCAGGTGGGAAACTGGAAGATAATTGTCCCGTGATTTTTTTAAAAAAAACAGTGATTTTTTTTTTAAGGAGGATGCAGACCAGGGCCGCCTTAAAAGGTCCTGGAAACATCCCCTTTTGCAGTGATGAACTTATCACTGCTTGGATCCACCTGACAGTAACCCTCCTGGTTGGCTTTAACCAGCTAGGAGGGACAAGGATCTAACAAGAGGTTGCCTTCACAGCATCAAGGACCCTGTTTACTTTATCAGGTCCAACAGGATCAAAATGTTCCCAGATCAAACAAGATGCCTCCCCAGTCATCTCAAAAGTACCTGCACCACGCACTGGTTCCAACTGGGACTGAATCTGGGCAACTTTGTCCATCACGTGTTCTACAAATTCCTCTGCACAGCCCTGAAAATGGTCGTCTGAATCCTCTCAGCCTAGGAGAGATCAGGTGACCCTAAACAAGGCCACCGGGTGACACTCTGGACGCAATAAGAATGGAGGAATAGTGATATTTCATCCCTCTTATTGCCACAAGGTAGCTTTGAAAGCAGCTCTAACTTGTGTCCAGTTGGATTCAGCCCTTGTCTTCCAACAGCGGCACTCCAGTTGTCTCTCTATCCTTTTCAAAACCACAGCTCCTCCGTCTCTTTTGAGTTAAGCTCACTTTTTACTGACTTCACAGACACCTTCAGGAAGTCTTTTCAGAAACTGTATGGAAGTGATTTGCCCTTGTCTTCTAGAATTTTTCTTACTTCTATATAGCTAAGATTCAAACAGTTACTTTGAATGGAAATCAGGATTGGGTAACCTGTTGGTAGCGTGTGATCTCCCCAGGCCCATGTTTGGGGTCAAAGGAACCCCCGCAACTGCTGCTAAAAATGCCATTTGGTTGCTGACTATCCGCAGCATGAGATTTCATTTTTTAAAAAAGACTGAAAATAGGTGCAGTTATCCTTTGCTAATCTTAATGCTTTTATTATGTTGCAAGTCTAATCCTGCCACCCAAATAGGCTGAACATTTTAACACATTCTTTATAGGGTTTGCAACACCATCCCTCCTGTAGTTCTCAGAGACTGGGAAAGAAACAGGTTGTGGTTGCACAAAGGATTTTTACCCATTTCAGCAGTGTAAATATTAACACTTTAATAGCAAATATAAGCATTTATTTTAAACTTATGCAAAGTGTTACTGATCTGCCTAGTAATTATGAGATTTTATGACTAGCTGTCTGTATTCAGAAGAGCCCAAACCCTGGCGAGATTTAATGGTGTTCCAATCAGCAATTTTTGAATGGAAATTATATGATATTTTGTACTTTATAAAGACTTGCCCTTGTGATGAAGGATTCCTGAAACACTAACACACATTTTGCTGTACTGCCCTGATCATAAAGATGCTTGGTTGCAGTTAACAAACCCCATTTAGTCTGATTTCCAGGCTAACCAGATCAAATTTATTTAAAGTTGCTACTGTCTGATCAATGTGATTTTATTTCTCTGAACATGGGTAAGTTTTGTTTTGCTGTTTGTAAAATAGGCTGTATTTTGGTCATATCAGTTTTATGATTATTAAGCTTTGTTGTCGTTCAGTCATATCTGATTCTTCACAGTTCCATGGACTGCAGCACTCCAGGCTTCCCTGTTCTGCTCTGCCTCCTGGAGTCCACCCAAATCCATACCCATCGCATCTACAATGCTATCAGACCATCTCATCTTCTGACGTTCCCTTCTCCTTTTGCTTTCAATCTTTCCCAGCATTACAGTCTTTTCCAATGAGTCTCTCTTTGCATTAGGTAGCCAAAGTATTTGAACTTCAGCTTCAGTGTCTGTCCTTCCAATGAGCAATCAGGGTGGAATTCCTGTAAGATAGATCGGTTTGATCTCCTTGCAGCCAAGGGACCCTCAAGAGTCCTTTCCAGCACCACAATTTGAAGGCATAAATTCTTTGGGACTCAGCTTTCTTCATAGTCCAACTCTCACAGCCATACATTACGAGTGGGAAAGCCATAGCTTTGACTATGCAGACCTTTGTCAGCAAGGTGATGTCTCTGCTTCTTAATACGCTGTCTAGGTTTGCCACAGCTTTCCTCCCAAGGAGCAACGTTTTTTAATTTCATGGCTGCAGTCACCATCCGCAGTGATCTTGGAGCCCAAGAAGGTGAAATCTGCCACTGCTTCCATTTCTTCCCCTTCTATTTGCCAGGAAGTGATGGGATTGGATGCCATGATCTTAGTTTTTATAATGTTGAGTTTCAGGCCAACTTTTGCACTCTCCTTTCACCCTCATCAAGAGGATTTTTAGTTCCTTTTCATATTCTTCCAGTAGAGTGGTATCATCTGCATGTCTGAGACTGTTGATATTTCTTCCGGCAGTCTTAATTCTGGCTTGTGATACATCCAGTCTGGCTTGTGATACATCCAGTCTCTTTTGCATGATGCACTCTGCATGTAAGGTAAGTAAGCAGGGTGACAATATACAGCCTTGTTGTACTCCTTTTCCAGTTTCAAACCAACCATCATTATTAGTTATTATTAAAAATGAAGAAACAATATAACAATTAAAATATACAAACCATATGATATTGATGAGTTCTTTGTTCCTAAACTATTCTGTTGGTCTAGACTGGCTTCCTTGAAGGTTTAACATTCCTCAGTTAATCTTTTTTCAAGTCAAACAGCAGCTTGAAAGGAAAACTGTCAGCTAGTTATATTCTTGTTTCTCTTCCACCACATGGCCATAGAAGAAATGGCCTTAAATCTGATCTGCTGAAACTATTCCCCCCAGAGGTACAGCTGAAATCCTGGAATAACAAGGCAACATAAACACAGTCAAAGACAGAAAGAGAATGAATGGGAGCAACAGTCTTCTCTTACTTTTTTTCAACATTGGTTTCCAAGTTAAAATCTGGCAGGGGCAAACCTGTTACTAGCTAGGATTACTGTCAGAATGAGATAAAACATCATATATTCTGCTGGGATTTCAATCTGTACACCACCCAAGAGTTGTTCCTCTGAGAGTCACCATACTTGTTCTGGTCCTGAAGAGTTGTGGGTCAAAGCTGGAGCAGCTAACAATGAGGACATTTGATTTTATATTGGAGACAGAAAAAGTGAGTCAGAATTAGTACATCTCAGCCCTGTCATCCAAGCCATAGAAATACAACATGAACTCAGTGCAAAAATCACACTTGATTGTGGTTGGCTTTGATGGGCCTTGAGAGTTGTCTTACCATCTTCTCGAGACAGGGGTTGTTTTTGAAAGCCATTTCCCTCCTCATTACACCTTTTTCTCTCTCTCCTTCATCTTGTGTATAAGTAAGTATCTGGATCCTGATTTTTATAGCTGGTCTACATATTTCAGTTTATTCTGCTGTTGTAGATTGTTTCACCTTCCAGCCTGGGTGATCTTTGAGGATCTGTTTAATTACCCTGTTTGGGTAGTTCCAATTATGAATTCTTCTGTCCTAAACCAAACTGGCATCTAACCCTTTACAATTTTTAACAGGTTAATGGAGTAAAGCAGGAAAGGGTAGCTTCTGTCAAGACCAAAAGAGGGAAGGACAATAACCTGCTATGAAAGGAAGGAATGTTTAATTGTTTATAATAAAGTAAAATAGGTTCTTTAAATCCCTGCAAAGCTTAAGGCATCCATTTTTACTTTTATTCCCCCAAACAGGGAAAAAGCTTATAGGTTTTGGTCACATTCACGCTGCGAGCTGGAAAAAGTTTGTTGGTAGAACTTCACTTATGACACTCCTAAATGAAAAGAGATAACATCTGTTACTCTATAGATCAGGTTTGATTCATCCTTTAATCAATCAAAGCCACAATTTCTATACCTAAGTTATTAGATATAGCTGCTGTACAATCTCTCAGATCTATGTATCCCTTTACTTGTATATTTTCTTTGTTATATTTTATCATGCTTTTCATTCAGAAGATCAAGATGGCATACATAGCATTTCCTTCCAAATGTGTAAGATTTGTCAGGTTCTGTAATGGTAAGGGAAATAGGGAAGAGCCACAGACTCTTCCCTCTTGTTTGGATAAGAGGCACCTTAGCCCACAACAGGAATATCAGCATGGCAAAGGTCCTTAGAGGAGCACTTCCTTCTTTCTTGGGATATAAAAAAAATAGAGAAGTGCACTTTCAGACTTGCAAGATTCTGCTTATGTAACCTTACAATAAAATGTGTTTGTCTGGATATGCTTCTTGTCTGGATTACTTCATAAGGCTGATGGGCTGAGAGAATGACTAACCCAATGTCCTCTTTGGAGCTTCTTACAAAAAAGCTTGGACATTTCATAGAGAAAAATGAATACTTTATCAGTTCCCCACTACGGTCCCTCCAGAGAATCAAAGATCTAAAAATGGAAGATGAAATTATGATTTCATTTGAGGTCACAGCATTCTTTACGTCCATAAATATGGAACTAGTGAAAAAATCCACAGCATTGATACTATACAATATACCTGAAGTAGCCAAATACATTAAGATCAAAATACCCATATCTCATCAACTTCTGCCTCACCACATACTTTCAGTTTGATTGACAAATATACAACAAATCAGAGGAACATCCATGGGATCACCACTCTCAGGTCTGTAATGCAGCATCTAGAAACATTAGCACTCCCACACATACCGTACAATCAAAGTATGGATTTGGTATGCAAACAACACCTTTGTCATAATAAAAAAGGAACTAGAAAAAGCACATCAACAAAGTTTTCAATGGAATAACATTTACAAGAGAAGAAGAAAAAAAACACACCCTACCTTTTCTGAATCTTCTATCAGCAGAGTAAACAACAGCAAATTAGAAATGCAAATCTATCAAAAAGTAATCCAAAGGCTCCATTACCAAAGTGACAATCCAACCTCCCAAAAGAGGAGCTGTGTAAGAACAATATTCAGACGAGTACAAATGCTCTGCAATAACCCAGAACATCAAAAAAGGAAACAGACTGTTATACATCTTCCAACAAAATGGATACTTATGCATCTTTATCAGAAAGGCCTGACTCCTCAAGCCACTACAGCATAACTAATTCAAGCACACAAACCACTGTAGCATACAATTCAACCAAAGCCCTCTAGAATATCTTAAATAAACCAAAAGACACAGTAGTTTAAAAAAATAAAAACAGGGGTCATCTACATCTTACAGTGTAAAGACTGTATCAAACCACTGTAGGACAGACAGGCAGAAGACCATCAGAGCTCATCCATGAACACCAACTAGCAGTCAGAAGACACAAGGAAAACTCCTTCATCTTAGCACATGGACAGAGTCAGCCGTAGTTTAAACTGGGAAACTATGTCCATCCTAAACCAAAAATGTTGAGGACTTCCTGGAAGCTTGGCATTCAGGCAAATCAGCCATCAATAGACACTTAGAAATAAACCACATTTACACACCATTCAAAAGAGACAGTAAAAAAGCTAAGAAGGAAACATAAAGACCAAACACATCTTCTCCAGAAGATAAGCAAGGATTCACATCAGATAAACAGTCATGCAGAAAACAATATCCTAATCAAGGAACTACCAAGAAGAAAACCACGCCTCCAGCAACACTGGTAGGGCAAGCTACTGTGTAGATAAACAAGAAGCAAACTCCACACTCAGTAACACTGATAATGTTACCTAGTCGGGTAATGAAATGTCTGCAAGCAAACAGAGAGCACCAAGGACTCCTGAACACTGAATTCATCAAAAGCTCCTCTCATGTTAGCAGAACTTAATTCAGTAGATCAATATATGTCCAATAAAATAGGAGAGCTGGAAGTATGGGTAAGGAGAATAACGCATGAGAAAATACAGTAGGAAAATCAATCAATAGAACAATCAGTTCTAGGAAGTGACTCAGCAAACAGCCCAGAATAGGAAAAAATAGAGGTTATGTCCCCACTTGTAGCAAACCATGCATCAACATGCACTGTAGGTTTTTTATGTTCCTAAAAAAAGGCTTGCATGTATCTTTAGCGCAGTGCTACAGGATTTTTTTCCTCTTAGTTTGACATTGTGCAAGGATACCCTTAAAGTGAATAAAACCTTACAGATTTGGGGCTCATCTACATCCCTAGCTTACCTTTGGTACAACTAAAGTTTAGCCAACTAGTTTTGGCCAACTAGCCATTTCTTGAGAATGGGAATACTGTATATAGCATTATCCACACATCTTTTCTTGTTCCATGTTAAAAAAAAATAGTTTTCCAGCACCTGTTGGGACATGCCTTCTGTACTTTGCTTTTGTTGTACACAAATGCCTTGACTCTGACTGGACATTGTGGCAGAAATGCATGCTGCTTTTTTTTTTTTAAATCCAGCCTTTATTGTTTTTATAAGTAACTCAAGGCAGTGAATCTACCTAATACTCCTTCCTCCTCCTATTTTCTCCACAACAACAGCCCTGTGAAATGGGTCAGGCTAAGACAGAGTGACTGGCCCAAAGTCACCAGGCTGGCTTTCAGGCTTAAGGCAGGACTAGAAACTCATGATTTCCTGGTTTCTAGCCTGGTGCCTTAACCACTAGACCAAACTGGCAGCTAGTTGCTGCCTTCCACGGTCACTTCATCTTGAGCTGCTGGGCTGCCTTTTCCCTTCAGAAGGGAACTTCCCATAGTGGGTCATTAAAGCACTGGATCTTTATTTTTTTAAATTGATTCACTGGTGGACTGATAAAAGGCTGGATATTTGAGTGCATTAGTTTATCAGTGGGCTACTGAAGGAGTGGACTTGATTTTATTTTTCTTTTCCAGGTAAAATTCATAAAAGTCCTCCCAGTTTCCTTTTGTATCACAAATGATACAAAGAACAGTAAAGTGATGTTAAGTGTTAAAGTTAAGGACAAGAAGACAATCTTATACAAAATGTCTATCAATGGACACTGCATCTTCTCAAAGATCTTCTGCCCATGGAAAGGGATTGGTGCTTACTTTCCAGGTTGACCGTAGTAAGCGGATGGCAGGGACCAACAATGGGGACAGCACATTTTATACTACTATTGTTAGAAGTCATTCCCAAACTGAGCTACAATAGAAGGCAGGAAGACACACGTGGAGGATCAGGAAATTGTGTATTGTAGTAGACTGCAAATCAACAAGCAGGCAGAGATGGACAGTAGCCACACCAATCATGCTTCACCACATAGATTTTTAATCCAAACACTTAAGCTAATCATTAACAACGGGGGTGTAAGTCATTGGCCTGTCACCTACTCTCCTTTATCTGTTTGTGTTCTTAGTATGTAGTCCCATCCCCTCTTAACTGTGGTTAGCCACAATGTCCATTAAATCAATGCCTACAGTGAACTACAATGTTTAAGCCATAAATCTTCCCTATACACAACTCTTGTAATGTGTTCACTTACCCATAATGACAGAGCTAGCCTTCCCCTACAAAATGGCCTCACTGATACTCATTACAACCTCCTAGTTTTTCATCAATTCTTATGCTACTTTAGATATTATTGTAAACAAAGATATTCCAACATCATAGTTCTCTTCTGCTCAATGTTGGTAGACAAGAATTAAAGTTTTATGGTGTGAAAGTGCCCATTCTAGAATATGAAGGGTTAGAAAATGAGTTGTTTAATATAGGATCTAGCTCTGTATAATTCCTGGTTAATTTTTAAGGCTTTGCAAACACAGCTTGACAACCTTACCTAAAAACATCAGCAAAATGTAGCAGCAATATGGCTGTGATCAATACCAGGTGCCTTGGAGCTGGCATTTTAATTGCTTTCAATCTGCTAGACATAAAATGGTGGCTCTGAGCAGCCAAACAAAAGCCCAGACTGAGTATTGGTGTTGGAAGAGGAAGGCATAATGTCCAAGGATGTCATGTGTTGAAACGGGCCTACTGCTAGGACCAACTGAATTAACAGAACTGGTGGGTAAAAGCAGCTAAGTAAATACAACACAGGAAGAACAGAATGGAGCTTCTGGGACAGCAATATTCCCTTTAATTTTTTTTAATGTAAATTGGCTGAAATACAAGTACCGTCATATAGATTAGAAACAGGCTGAGCCCAATAAACAAAGAGTACTAAATGATAAACAGCCAGGCACAGAGTTCATCAGGAAGTATCCAGTGCGATACTAAAGGGCTCTATGTTAGATCTGGTTTTATTTAGCATCTATATTAATGATCTGGAAGAGAGGAATAAACAGTATGTTAACTTAGTTTATATTCATTGTAGTAGATTATAACAAATTGGAGGTGTTGCAAACTGCTGCCAGATCCTGAGGAGAAAAAAAAGAATTGAAGGAAACACACACAGTGTAGACAATCAATATCTAACAGCTGGTGAGACTCTGGTTTGAAAATGACAAAATGCAAATGATACTAGAAACAGGTTTTCTTTTTGAGGGGGGATGCAAAAATGCTCATTGGAAAGGAGAGATTTTGGAATGCAGCTACTCAGAAAACCCCAGTCCCATTGTGATGAGCCACAAGCATGTATGAAAGAAAGATCATAGCAGGGAACATACTGGGCAAATAAACCAGATGAATTGATTAATGGCAGGCAAATGATGAGAAATGCAGCAAGATCTTTGATAGCTTACTTGGCAGTAAAGCAACAGTAGAGATATCCCAAGAGTTGTATGCTTCCTTTTTGCTCTATAAGCCCTGAAGAACTGATAGGATGACTGCCAAGAGAATGATGCCTGATTTAATTCATGTGTATTCCAAGTCCTGATGTTGAGTTATTGTATAGCTGCAAGCATGTACAAGAAACAACCAGAAAGCTCTACAAGAAGCCCTATGAAGGAGTAGCCTATCTATATCCTTGTTTTCCCAAGTTGGTTGGTAGTTTTTGGCAAGAGAAGGTGAGTGGAGTCCTTAACACCATTTGCAGCTCAGAACCCTGAACTCACACTATTAAAATGTAGTGGCATTTAATGCTAATTATCAGGGGAATGATTCTTAGGTTTTTTTGTTGTT
>JANHZU010005521.1:214661-225910 GCA_032468055.1 Acrochordus granulatus | reverse complement strand
ATGAATTTCAATCTTCAAAGAAAAGGTATAGGCAAATCAGGAGAAATAAATAGGCAGAAGGTAATTAAAGTCTGCTGGAGAATGATAATGATCATCATATACCATCACTTCAGGCTGCACTGAAACCATTGCAGTGGCAGGAGACAGACCGTGCAGGATGGTAGGGAATTCCCTAGGCAACCTTCAGCCCCCTCCGATCCGATCGTGAGCACCTTCCTCCTTTGCCTCCAGCGTCCCTCAGGTGCCTCGCTCCGCTGCAGCATCTGAGCCGCCGGCAAAAAAGGCGGCACCCACCTGGGGAGCGGGGGGAGAAGAGGCGCGTCCAATCCTCGGGCAGGGCTTGGCTGGAAAACGCGGGGGGCTGCCGGTGGTCGCCATGACTGCTGCTGCAGCAGCCGCTGCCGCTGCCGCTGCCGCTGCCGCTGCCGCTGCCTGGAGCTGAGTCGGGAGGCGCGGCTGGCACGGAGCTGTCCATTCAGAACCACGTCGCGACGGTTTTGCCTTGGGTGGTGGTTCTCTTCTCGGGCGGCTCGGCCAGGATGTAAGTCTTTGCCCACTTATCTTTTCTCGGCAACGCGGTCCGTTTACCTCCATCGTACAAAGGTTTATGGATTGAGTCTGAGAGACAAGGAAACTAACCCCTAGAAGAAGGACCCCGCCCAGCAATGCTGGCAGGCTGCTAGGGGAAGTTTCACAGTGAAAAAATGGGTCTAGGGTATTGGGGGCGGTGGGGAAGAGGGAGGATTTCTTGCTCGAAAGGTTACTAACAATTTCATCATCAGAAATCACTGGCTTTCCTAGTTCTTTGTGATAGTGCAGACATACTTACTTAATAGCCAAAAAAGGTGAAAGGAAAAGGTGTACAGGGATTCACCTTTGCTCCACTCACCAGCGCTACAGAGTTTAGGGAAGGACTCTCTGCACCTGGAGCCTCAGAGTCTGTCATCCAACCATTGAAAAACGTGCCTTATTTTCAGTAGCACCAAAATGATTGAGGAAGGGGGGCTAACATAAGCTATATGTGATATTGTGTCAGCTACTGTACTCCAAAAGGAGTGCAGGAAGAACAAAAGGGGCAGACAAAAATATTAATTTGTGATTGAGCATTAATTACCATCTTATCCCCAGTTAAGTAAAAAAAAAAAGCTGCATCTCATAGAAAGAAACTGATGGTGTGGAAATCTCAAAAGGTGGGTGGTGGTGTATATATATATATATATATATATATATGTACACACACACACACATACATACACAGTGTATTGTTGTATTTAATCCTAGTATTTCATAAAAGGGGAGGAATGGAGAATTCTCACTCTGTTTTATTGGCTAACATTGATTGCCTTTTTATCATTCCATAGGTCTTCTCTCTCCATATAGATCTTGGAAACACTCACAATGACAGGGTTGAATCTAAGGGGTTTGTCTGATACCTGTTTTGAAGACAATGAGATCAGTCTCAATGTTGGAGGCTTTAAGAAAAAGATGAGATACCACACATTATTGAGATTCCCTGAAACAAGACTGGGTAAGCTGCTGAGCTGCAATTCAAAGGAGTCAATTTTAGAGCTTTGTGATGACTATGATGACATTAAGAATGAATTCTACTTTGACAGAAATCCTGAACTTTTTCCTTATGTGCTCCATTTTTATGATACTGGGAAGTTACATGTGATGGGTGAGCTCTGTGTCTTCTCCTTCAGCCAGGAGATTGAATACTGGGGAATCAATGAATTCTTTATTGATTCTTGCTGCAGTTATAGCTACCATGGGAGAAAAATGGAACCAGATCAAGAAAAATGGGAAGATCACAGCGACCAAGAAAGTACCTCTTCTTCATTTGATGAGATCTTGGCCTTCTACAATGATGCTGCTAAATTTGACAAACAACCATTTGGGAAAGTGAGGCGGCAGCTGTGGTTAGCTTTAGACAATCCTGGCTATTCTGTCTTGAGCCGAATATTCAGTATTCTTTCTATTATGGTTGTTCTTGGATCAATAGTAACCATGTGCCTCAACAGCCTTTCAGACTTCCAGATTGTTAACAGCTATGGGAATCCAGAGGAAGACCCTAGATTTGAAATTGTGGAACATTTTGGTATTGCATGGTTTACTTTTGAGCTGGTGGCCAGGTTTGCAGTTGCTCCAGATTTCCTTCAGTTTTTTAAGCATGCACTCAATCTGATTGACCTCATGTCCATCCTTCCATTCTATATCACTTTAATAGTTAACTTGGTGGTGGAAAGTAGTCCGACATTAGCCAATTTGGGTAGAGTAGCCCAAGTCCTGAGACTGATGAGAATATTCCGTATATTAAAACTTGCTCGGCATTCAACAGGCCTTAGATCTCTTGGAGCCACCCTCAAATATAGCTACAGAGAAGTAGGGCTTCTTCTCCTTTACCTCTCAGTTGGAATCTCTATATTCTCAGTAGTGGCTTACACAATTGAAAAAGAAGAAAACCGAGCCCTGGAAACTATCCCTGCCTGCTGGTGGTGGGCTACAGTTAGCATGACCACAGTTGGTTATGGTGATGTTGTCCCACTGACCATAGCAGGCAGGCTAACAGCTTCTGCATGCATCTTAGCTGGCATCTTAGTTGTAGTTCTTCCTATTACACTTATATTCAATAAGTTCTCTCATTTTTATAAGCGCCAAAAGCAGCTAGAAAGTGCCATGAGGAGTTGTGATTTTGGGGATGGGATGAAAGTGGTTCCTTCTGTCAACTTGAGGGACTACTACGCCTACAAAGTTAAATCCCTTATGGCCAGTCTCACAAATATGAGCAGAAGCACACCCAGTGAGTTAAGTCTAAATGATTCCTTACACTAATCTATGGTTCAAAGGACAGATTGCATGATGAGAACTAAGAACTGTGTGTATATTGTTTCGCTCATCTGAGCCTCTAATGCTGAGGCACACTGAAATAAGAAGATCCATATAAGCTATTAATTTTGGTAATAATTCACATTTACTTGAGCATTGTGAATGATTCATCCTGCATCAGTTTTAAGAACAAAGTGTATTTTGAAATTAGCTCAAGTTTTATTGCCTTGCAATTGGAATACATATTGAATTCATTATAAAGTGATATGGGGAAATGGTCATGCTATCATGGAAACTTTGAGTTCCATAAATAATTACATTTAGTTGCAGGTTGGCTCCTAGTACGTTTTCATCTAGCTCCTAAGGAGCAGCCTCTTGATTTTTGTGTTGAGTACTATGGTCTCTATAACACTAACGTTGATGGTACTGTGTTTCCTTGTCACATATATAATTTGTTTTGAAAGTCTCTCTAACCACAGAAATATACAAAAGTCACCCCCTAAGAGAAATATAATTAACCTAATTTTATAACCTTTGTGATATACTGCAAAAATTATCTAATTTTTCTTTAATTTTAGAAATAATTTCTAAATAATTCTATAATACAATTAGCATTGCATTTCAGAAACCACTTTTTCATACATTATTAGGAATTCATTTGGGAGTTAAAACTTCCCTCTATGATAAGTAAAGCTGTTGTAACATATTTGTGCAATTTTGATTGAACTCAGTTGTTTTTAAGAACGTGGCACTGAGTCTCATTTGTAAGATACTTTACAAGTAGCAAAAAAAATATACCAGTTTGGATATAAAAAATTATGGGAGGTAATCACCAGGGGTGGTTAAGAGACAGAATCAATTCTGGTTTTTAAACACATAACCAGTACTAAATCCTGCCACTGAGTTCTGATTAAGAATGTTCTTATACATAGAAATCCATCCTGGCTCTGTTTCTTGGTGATCTTATAGTGTGAATAACATTGATAGATATGACTGAATGCTAAAGACTGACTTTCAAGTAAATGTAAAGCATGCTGAGTATACTATTCAAGACTATGCACTATTAATATATATAATTTTTTCATTTTTTTCATTGATTAAACTCTATCATGCCAAAGAATTGAGATTTAGGCCTATAATGACATATCTTGAAAGATATTTCCACTGCTATTGCTGCTAGTAAAATTGCATTCTTAGGCCATCCTCTCAAAAAGGTCTTCATCAAAATTAAGTTCTCCAAAATATTTTCCAAACCTACATGAAACAATAACTGATATCACCAATAAAATTTGGATAGAATCTATTATGCTAAAATGTCCAGAATAAAATTAATTTAAGTGAGTTAAGTGAGCAGTGTAGATTTTTACCTAAGCAACTTGGGCAGCTGCCTGTTGAAAAGAAATATACCAAATTTAGTGGTATAGAGTCAGTCATACACAAACTGAAAATTATAGAGTTATCAAAAACATATTTAAAAACATATTTATTTCTAGGACACTGTCCAGATCTATCATAATAACTGGATGAAAACATAAAGGAAAATTAATGCCCAACCTGGTAGTGTTTCATTAAGATGGTAACCAATAAAACACTAACATTCCTAAGTAATGTTTTCTTCAAGGTAATTTACAACCTACAATACAATTATGTGTTATTCTATCACACCACACACATTTTATCATGTATACTTGTGTGTAGATGAAAAATAGGAAGAAATACATTTTTGAGTACAAGTTGATGCATGTGGGTATCCAAGACAGTGTTGAGATACTATTAGCATACTGTCCACCCTTCTGCCTGAACTACTTAAAGTAATCTCAAGTAAAGCATTGGATTAACTTGAACTTCTTGTCCTGAAGATTTCAGTTACACTGAGGCTTTATATTCCTCCCCAATGACAATGGACCTATCCCAGCTGATATCTGGCACCACGCATATCCCAAAGGACATAAAGAGGATTTTGTTTTCTCTTCAAAAAGTGTTGGTGACCTTGAAATGAAGGAATCCTGGATGACTTCATTTTTATGCACACATCATAACTTTGTTTTAATCTTCAACAAGGTTGGATTCCATCTTCTTGCTAAGGCTGGTTGGGACAATAGGAACTGGAATCTAACATTAGAAGGCAACCATTGGGAATTATGGGAATTAAAATCCAACAACACTGCTTGTTATAACATCAGCAAAAGAAATTATACCTTGCTTTCAGAAAAAGAACTATTAATTGGTTGCCATATGGAAGGCCCCTGCCATTATTACAATGAAATAGGAACAAATTATTGGAATTATTTTTTCACTACTGAAAATGGTTCTTACCTTTATGATAATGGGACAACTTTGGACCCCAGTAGAAAGATATTTCTTCATTAAAACCATGATCCAGGTCACACAAATATTAAGAGAAGGAAGAGATGGAGAAAGAAGTTAAACTCTAGAATATAAATTTAAAGCAACTTACATCTAAGGTGCCAAAGAAATTTGTGAGGCATCACAGAAGCAACATCAAATATCTGTGAAGTAACATGTATTGCTCACAGACTGAATTCTAGATTAGCCAAAGCAAATCTCTGTTGAATGTGCATCCCACACTACTGCTCAGAAAGGAAGGCTAATCTGTAATTTAACAAAACAAAGGAGGCAGAAGAAGAGAGAGAGTTATCAAGATAGGACATTAGTGAAAAAATACAAGCCCCGTTCAGCAAAAAGAGCACAATGAATCCCCAAAGTTGGATCAGTTTCACAAATCTCTTGCGGCACTGTCTTCATACATTGGAAACTTTGCTTGTTCATAATATATGGAACTTGCTGATGCTCTTCAAACCATTTATACATAACTGTGCAATTATTGACCTGCTCATTGCTATGTGGACCAAGTTTTTTTTTCTCTGTGTACACTGTGTAAAGGACATATACTGACATCAAAGGCAATACTGAGAGCATTGTGGCGATTATAGATAGCAAGGTTTAAAAATACTTTTTTCCCCAAATGGGCAGTCTGCTGTGTTAAAAATATCATTTGTTATAGAACTGAGGCTTTGCATATTAAGTACCAATGAAAGATAAACATGTCATACATCCACTAAAAGCTAGTGAATTGTTTTACCATTTGCAATGAAGCAATTAATATTAACTTAGGTTTAGTTAGAGGCAACATTAATTATATTTGTTTCTAATTGCATATGTCAGAAGAATTAAAAAGATGTATTCACTGATTAATTGATCAAGAAATCTAAGAATTCAATTCTGTACGTTAGCATTGCTTCTGGGAATATGGAATTCATACCTCTGGAATGGCTTCTCTCAAATCCAGAAATTGGAATGCTCTATTTTATGTTCTTATGGAAACTATCAAGTCAACCTTTCTGTGCAGAGGCCTAGAGTAAGCCCCCTTATCTGAGCTTTCTTTAGTTGTCTACTGTCAGAGGGCCCATCATGATTCTTGTCTTTCACCTTTGAGGAAACACAGGATGGGTTCTGTTCATGTGCTTGACTTATATCCACCTGGAAATATATATGGCGAATGGTATATATTGGCAAATGCCATCTAGGGTAAGTCAGAGAGTACTGACTTCTTCCTCTTTTCCCCCACTTATTAATTAAAATGTAGAATAGACTCAACTGACACTGTTTTAAAGCCAAGATTGCTATACAGTGAGAGAAACTTTTCAAGAAAAGTAGAATCTTTGAGAGGAAAGAATACATGATCACCCTCTGTATGGCTTCCTATAAAGCTACTTTAAATACATTTTGCAATGCAGAGACTATGAATTGTTTTTGTGAAAGACTTGAGGAGGTCTTAGAAAGCAATCCTTGTCCTTAAAAAGTCCCTCACCATAGAAAAAGTCTTAAAATAGCTTCTGTTGACTCCCTGCTTGATGCAAGGAATTAATAGCCAGAAAAGGGAGCAAAAGCTGTGACTCCAGATAGTGCTAAACTACAACTTCCAGCACCTTTAGCCAGTATGGCTAATGATGAGGAATCCTGAGAGCTGAAGTTCAGCAGCATCTCAAGGGTTATAGATTCTCTTTTGCAATTGTTCACCCAGTGGCTTTCTACTGCTTGAAGATGTGATACAAGTAGTCCTTGACTTACAATTACAATTGAGATTGGAACATTCATCACTAAGTGATGCAGATGTCATGAGTTTTTGCCATGATTGTTAAACAAATCATGTGGTTGTTAAGTAAATACGGCTTCCCCTGTTGATTTTGCTTGTTGGAAGCCTATCACATGTCCCTAATATGAATTCCAAATTCCCAGAAGCCATGCTAAAGTACAGAATTGAATTCTTAGATTTCTTGACCAATTAATCAGTGAATACATATTTTTAATTCTTCTGACATATGCAATTATGTATATTTATATACATAAATACCTCCTGGTTGTCAAGTACCCAAATTTTGATCAAGTAACTACAGGGATGCTACAATAGTTATAAGTGTAAGGACCAATCATAAGTCACTTTTTTCAGTGCCATTAACTTCAAATGGTTGTTAAGCAAATAGTCATAAGCCGAGAACTACCTGGTATCATTAGTTGCATTGTCAGACTGTTTATGCCATAATAAAGGTTCTCTTGATATTAGAGAAAATTGATCTTCCACGAGTTTCTGCTCATTTAAGCTAGTTCTGCCCTCTGGGGCAGAAGAGATTTGCAGAGGAGGAGAGATTATATTTCATTCCTATTTTATTAGCTGAATATTAATGAAAAACAGCCTCTCCTTTCCTTCCCTTTGCCAATAAATAGAGGATACCACAGTTCCCTTTTCTCTTTGGTAGGCTGGGGGCTTGGCAGAGCATCAGTAATACCCAGAGGTGCTAAATCAATATGCTGTGACCTTTTGGCTCTTTCATGATGAGCCTTCTCTCCTGGGGCCTCAGTTAAGCCATTGTTCCCCATGAAATACTTTCTAAACTCTATATTCTTTACTTTGTTATTTACTTCCAAATGCAATATTTTTAAAAGTTTTCCAAATATCTCTAATGGCAAACATGGTAACATTCATCTTATTCTCATTGTTTCGGTTCTTTGGGGGGAAATGGTTTCTTATGGTACTGCCATTTCTGTCTTTCTTGGACTACATCTGGGATGAAGTCAGGAAAGTGTTCCATTTTCTTACTGTGCTCTAAGGTTATAATCACATCCCTCACCCCAGCTATCAAAAGTATTTTCAGATATTTACAGCCCTAACAGAGAGGGAATCCATTCCATTGAAACAGGAGATAATGCATAAGGAACTACACAGAAGTCAATGCCAGTGTATTCATTGTGCAAAAATAATCCACTCTTTTAATTACAAACCGAGGGGAAATAAGGAAACAATGGTTTGTTTAATCATGATTTACTTAATAAAGTGAAATAGTCTGGTTTTATATAGTATGCTAAACTCAAACCATTTATTTTATTTATTAAATTTATATACCACCAATCTCGCTGTTGTTGTTACATAATTTACAGATCTGAAAGGGACTGTTCACACATACTAAGCCAAGCCCTACAACTCACAATATGGTTTAGTATGATATATTAACAAGCAGATACATATATTGAATACAAACAAAGTAGCACAGAATAGATTTCATTTTTTTTAGTTCTCAACCTGTTTTAACCAATCTTGATTTCAAGCAAAATCAGACTGAATGGAAAGATAAAGCTGGTTTCCGTTTTAAGTTAAATGCAATTTAAATTAAAGATGATTACTCTTCATGTTTTTAATTATTTTCCTTCTGTCAATATTATACATTAAAAATTAGCTACAACTTTTGGGGAAGCTCTGAGGACCAGTCCCAAGACTTTTGATGGGCTTCAGGTTAACTCCATCTTTGATAAACTCTGATTTCTTAATCTAAATCAGGGCTGGCTGAGGAATTCTGGGAGTTGATGTCCACACATTTTAAAGTGGCCAAGGTTGGACACACCTGATCTAAATCAATGTGCCCTTTCTGCTGAGTAACAATAACAGACAAAATTTCCAGCAAGGAGTTAGTACACAACATAACAGGTAGATTCCAGATTAGGAAAGGCTGATCTAATTTGTTAGTTAAAACTGAGTTTCCCAAAATAGAGATTTCTTTTGCAAACTTGCATTAATACACTCACCATCATAAATGTTTAATTGGAGGAAAGCTTGTATTAAATTCTGATGATTGGAGATATCAACCTACATCTACACAACCCCCAATATCTTTTGAATGTAGTAATTTTACATTGGCGTAATACCCTTCCCACCTATTGTACAAACATTCAGATAGTTATCCTGCCTTCTAACATTCCAGGTTTTTTTCCGTTTTCTTTCCATATTTGACAAAGGAACACCTGACAGTTTTGAGAATATAAACAGAACTGATCACTATGGTTAGCAACTGAACAAGGTTTAGGTTTACTATACCCCTCATAGTCCTGTTGGGTAGCTACCAGTAACTTAAGGATTATTGCATTATGGAAGATAAACAAACCTGGATGCCATTGCATTTTCCTGAACATAGAGCAATCAGTCTTCAATATCCTTGACTAATATAAAGGACCACTACGAAAACAGCCTATGGTTATGTTCAATCAGCAATTTGTATAAAATGTATACAACCACAGTGGTCACACTTAAACTGTTTCTGCTGTTTTGGAGGCTTTTCTACCAACATGGTAAAAATTCCCCATGCTCAGGGACAAATGAAAGCTTTTAGCTTTAGCCAGATACTCACTTTTCACTTTTTTGGCTGGCACAATAGATTCTGAGCAAGGATTGTATGAGAAAATTGTGCAGCGAAGCACCATGTTTTGCATCCATAATGATCTTTTGCAAATGCAATGATGGAAGAACAATTAAGATATTGTCCCAATTGCCTGGCCCAATAAACCTAACATGAGAAGGACATATTCACCCCTGGTCTCTTCCTATCCAATTTCAGCATTCCTTGCTAAAGTACAAGGGAAAAAAGAGAAAGTTTTACAGAAATTCAAGACAAATTAAAAATTGTATGGATAAAAAGTAACTAAAAAACCCATAACAAACAAACAAATATCCACATCTTGATTTGCAGCCTTTTCTCATATGCGTACAGACTGGGGTAGATTAGATTAATAGAAACTGAAAATTAAAAATGGACAAGAGGCATAATTGTATGGTTTAAATACCTTGCTAATGACAATTCTGGGAAAAAAATCAAATATTTTTGGAGGAAATTCCAGCATTTAGTCATCCTTAGGATTCTGTTTTTTTTAACAAGATAACATTTTTCTTGTTGCAAAACCCTTTATGTCGAAGACATTTCTTGTATTTCCTTTTAGTTCTAAACTGTCCTTATATTAACAAGTCTTAAGGAATATATTGAATAGAGGCAATGCAAGCAATGAAATCAAGAAAAGAAGCAGGCACTAATGTATCTGTCAGCTCAAGAATCTTCCTAAATGTTTTTTATCATATTTAACTTAAACATTAAGATACACAAAACAGCACTTTTCCAATCTAACACCTTTCCCAAATTTTGACTGGCTTTGACAATTCAGAAACTAACTCAGCGTAAACTGTCTTATTTCTTCCTCTGCTAAATGCCGCTAGCCCAGAAAGGCTATACCTCTGGGATCTGGAAATAGGTCTGGTCTGACACGATTTCAGCCTAATTCTTTTTTCTCTGAGAGCTGGTTTGATGAAGTGGTTAAGGCACTAATTCCATCTTAGGCACAAAGCCTGCTGGTGACCTTGGGCCACTCACTTTCTCTCAGCCCTAGAAAGGAGGCAATGGCAAACCACTTTTGAAAAATAATTGTCCATGTAGTCTGAGAATCAGACACAATTAAATGGCAAAAGAAATTTCTTTCTAGGCAGACAAAAGGCATCCACAGTGAACATCATGAATACATTTGAAAATATTATCTAAGCGATGAATAATCATGGCTTTCTGGTGTGAACCTAATGTGGTAGCTAGCCCATTTGTTTTCTCTGTTAATTGACATAGATCTTTTTCATCAAGTACTTGTTTAGGATTTAAATAAGAAACAATCTGGTAGATTATTTTATCACCATGAAAATGTAAGCTGGAGTTGCTAAGAAAACATATTTTCTTAAATATTTGGAGAAGGGGAATTATTTCTACATTGTGACGTAACACATTACTTTATATTTTCTTTGCTTAATGTAATAACAAAATATACTTCTTTATCAATGGTGTAAAAGAAGGGTTAGCAATCTTTTCTGACCCAAAGCAATTTCTTCCAGATAGCTGAGATGTCACATAGATACATATAGGCAGGCCTGATTTATAGAAATGGTGTCAAAAAAGCTAAGTTCAAAACTAGCAAAATTAGTGAAGACTAAGAATGACATAAAGGTCTTTTTTAGAAGTGCTCAAAATTAAAGGAAAAGCAGCCATGTATTATTGTTTAATTCAGGGGTGTCCAACCTTGGCAACTTTAAGATGTTTGGATTT
>JANHZU010005521.1:85148-96476 GCA_032468055.1 Acrochordus granulatus | reverse complement strand
AGTTTGACGAACGCTGCGTTAGAAGGTACTGTTGGGCTGGAAAGCGTCCTGCAAAACCGCGACCCGTTCCAAACGGCTTTCCTCGCCTACTCGCTCACGTCGAAAGAGCTGAGTTTCGAAACATCCATGAAGAGCGTGCCGGTGAAGCCGGGTCAAGAAGTCTCGCCTCACAACGAGCGGAGCGCCGAGCCCGCGCCTAGGCACGCCGCGCCTCCTCGAGCGACCCTCCGCCTTTGGGCGCGCAAGGGCTGCGCCAGCCGTCCGCGCTCGCGTCAGCGGCTCACAGCCTCTGCTCATCCGTCCGCGCGCCGCATCGACCCGGGGTAGGGGAGAAATTCTGCTTGGTGGAGGGGAAGAGATTCCCCCACCTCGATAACGTTAAAAGTAATCCCTGCTCGTCTCCGGAATATATCCATTATTATTCCGAAACACCAGCACCCCTTACCTCCGCTCCCTTTAGGAATCAGTCGGCGAAGGATTCGGAATAATCGGTCCCCTTTGCAAGTATCAACGGTGGCCGAGCAAAGTGTACCTCGAGAGAAAAAGTCCGCGGTCGACAAGGCTACTAGGATGCTTTTAAAAGACGGGGAGTGAGTTTGGTCACCAACTACCTGACCCTGTCCCACTATCTCATTAAAGGATGGGGGAAAAGTGGATTGTAAATGGAAGTTTTCACTCTTCGTTCTGAGTTTTCGTCGGAAAAGTGTTTTACAATTTCGTTACCTATGTTTTCATGACAAAGCCGTACCGTACCCCTGATTGATTCCTAGAAGCTCATCTAATAAAATCGGCGAGGCTTTTTTCATCTAATAAAATCGGCGAGGCTTTTTTACTTGGGAATACGCGCTCATAATGGCGAGGGGAAATTCTGAGTGGGCAGCTACAAGTTTACATTGTAAATTATCATCTGCTTTGCTCATTCTTAATTATTTACAATCATTGTTTATCATAATGAATAATACCTTCAGCACTGACAAAGTCACAACACTCAACTGCAAAAGGCAGCATTACTCAGAACAGCTTACATCCTGCAATGATACCTCTAACATCATCAAAGAACATCTGCTTGTCCCAAGTCCTTGGGAAAGATTTGATAGCTGGGCAAAAATGCCAAATCCAGTCTAAAAATCTGGCTGACTATGCAACAAATAATAAATCATCATCATAATTTCTCTGTTCAAACCAAGCTCTGTTCAAACTAAGCACTGTTAATGAGTAGACTGAAAAGATATGTTTGTTTTTCTTTTAGAAAGTAATCAGAAACCAAACAAAAAATGCCTAATTAATTTTTATGTGTGAACCAATATTTATCCATAAATTATTATAAAGATGATGGTGAACAGAGTATACCAGTATTATATAGTAGTAAAAATAAGAAATCATCTGTTTACATTCATCTTATGCCACAAACCAGCACAGGTGTAAATGGGCTCAGCTCCAACTAATCACATGACATTAGTTTGTGGATGGCTATTGGGTGGCTGGTTGCAACACCTAGCTTCCCTTTCCTAGGCTCCAGAACCCAGTAGGATGCCATCAGATGTGTTCTTGGATAGGAGACCACCAAGACATTCTCCAGCTGTAGGCCCCAAATTCTTGGGGCAGGAGCAACCCATTTCTGGAACACTGCCAAGAAAATACACAGAAGAGCAGGCGCAGTCACCAGGACTCTTTCAGGATCCTAAATCCCTGCACTGCTCACTGTATTCAAGTTCTTCAACATTCCCACTGAGGAGAGTCAGAAGGGGAAGCATGATGTCATGCCACAGCTAATCCAGTGGAGTCCCCTGGGTGGATTCCTTTCCAAAAAGATGCTTGGGTCTTCTCCCTTATGGCTGTCCCACATTGCAATCTATCCTCTTCTGAAGTCTGGACCCAAGAGAGCCCAGAAAGGGAATATTTTCTGAGAGCTCAACAGTACATGACTTCTGTAGAAAGGAAGAAAGGACTCTTCACTCTCTGGCTCACTGTGGATTTCAACTGTCAAAGAGTCTTCTACATTTTTCTCCTGTGCCTCAGCTCAGATGCATCATTAGATAGAGCCATGATCTAAAAACCATGAGATAGAACTCCCCAGTCCCAAATGGTGGTATTAAAAAAGAATACCATTGATTTTTTTGGGACTTGTTTAGATTGAAGTAAAATTAGGAAGCAACTGAATTCTGACAAGAACTGCATTCCTAAATATAGCCCATCACCCCTCCATCCTTCCTCTGGGCCACAACTGTGATGCAGCCCGAGACCCAAAGCACAGAAAGGCTATGCCAAGCTGGGCTTGCTTGGGGTTGCGGTAGGATTTGGAAATAAAGCCCACTGAATTTTGTTTAAATGCAAAAGAAAAGAAACAAACTTGGGAGTGGCATATGGGCAATCTTGGTCCGAATGGCACGTGAAGAATGCTGAACAGTACACAAATACCCGCATTGTTAGTATAGTATTTAGAAGCACCATGGGGTGTTAATCAAATCCAGGAATCTCTTTGTGTCTTTTTCAAGTGAACATAAGAGTCAGGGTGAAGAGGGAAGTGCTTCAAATGTATGGTTCACAGTAAAATAAACCAACTCCTTCCATTTCTTCCTTTCCCAATAGGAGTAAATAAACCTAAAAGTTTTTCAAGCTTCTGGGACAGGGTCCAGAGATTATAAAAATGTTGTTTTGAAAACTCAATAAATCCAATTACGGTAACAAAACTCTCTTGGAGACAAATGTGCTTCATGCTGAAAAGGCCCAAACGCTTGGGTTTGGATCAAAAGATGTGGCCACAACTCCATGGAAAGTAGTCAACCAGGTTCCGTATGGCAACTTCAAGATTTACTAGGGGCAGGCTGCTGCTGGGAGATATGTTCTTAGCTGAGGGAAAGGAACAATTCAGAGTCTTTCTTTGGATTTCTCTGAGATGCTGATGGACATCAGTTGTTTGGGAGGAATTTTAGTCTGAACCGGAGGGAATGCTAATCAATAGCTGGATTTGGACATTGTGGTAATGGAGTTGGTTTCCTTTCAGCTTAGCCTGTTGGATGAATCCAGCAATTGTGGTTTATTTGCTATGCTATGCCTAAAGAAACCATTATTTGGTTCAATGGGTAGATCAGGTCAATATATTGAAAATCATAGAGAAGACAGCATTACCACAACTCCAGACTGTTGAAAGAGTAATTCTCTGATTGCCATGATTTACAGCATCTTTGTGGGTCAAGCTAGCCATTGTTGTTTCTATATAAAGTTTGCCTTTATTTATTTATTGGTATATTGGCACAACCATGGTTGGAGAGTGCTAGAAGAAGCTGTAAAATTCAAATGTGTTTGTTTCAGGAGTGAGTCAAAGAACCGATATGAAGAGAAGCTCTACAAGGCAAACAAAAGGTCTTCGACTTTCAGTGAGAAAAAGAGCCAGTTGACCCAATGGACAGGGTCCTGATTCTCATATGATCTTTTGCTTTGGGAGATGATCTGTTTGCTCTGCCTGGACTCTTGCCAAGTATCATAGCAGAGGCCTAGAGCAGTTATCACGCAACAACCTGGCTCAGATTTCTCCTTTCCTGTAAATTGCAGGTTTCTCTTTTTCTATAAATTGCCACAGATCTGCAGTACTCAGCTTCCCTTTCCTTGGCTAGACTTGGCCTTTGTTCATTTCTAGGTACCTCTCAGCAACCCGGCTTTTACAATTTTGGAATATAGTTGGACCATATTTAATTAAAATCCCACTCAAAAGCATACCAGCAAGTGAAGGAGTTTCCTTGGGGCCTCACCTGGGCTCCCTCTCCACCATTCCTTGGTCCACCTCTTCAACAAACCTAGCTGAAGAGGGGGGCCCACAAGAAATGTGGGGGTGAAGCAGCACACAAGAAGGGAAAGGGGAATCGCTGTCTCTGCTGAGCTCTGGGAAATGACTTGTGGAAGACCCCAGTAGCTTTGCGGATGGCTGCCAATCCTCTCTTCCCTTTCTCAGCCCAAGCTGACTTTCCTGTCCCCAGATAGAGAGAACTCTAATTTCCCCATTCTAAGAAACTTCTACCACCTTTTCAGGGAGTAAACCCATTTAGTTGAGCAAGAGTTCCTTTGGGAAAAACTTGTGTAGGATTCTTTTGTTAATGGAGAAGTTTATTATGGAAAATCACTTGTTTTAAAAGTCCGGATCCAATATACTGTACATTGCACATCCTTTGGGGGCAGCTCCCCCAGTCTGGTGTTCTCTGGCTCTTGGTGTGATCTTTCAGGACCAGCCAAAGTGACAACTCCTTCTTCCCTCCCGAAAGTTGAACTCCAGCCTCAACTCCAGCGATCTGCCCCATAGCTGCTGAGTTCACATCCGCATGGATTACTGAGCTGGGGAAGCGATTCACACACCATATGTCGGAGGCTATCAAGCCCCTGAATCCCTAGTTAAAGAACAGATCTTCCGTTCAGCTGCGGAAGATTCTTTGCTAAGCAACAGCAAAGCATTTACCAGGCAATGTGAGAAACTCTCCCGAATCCTTTTTCCTCAAGCCAAGCCAAACTCCCTGAAAGAATCAGCAGGCCACCGTTCCTGTCCTGGGGGGGGTGTTTCAGCATCATCCACCTATGGAGTCCTTCCCAAGGACCCGAATGGAGCTTTATATGGCCACAGTGATGCTCACCCTTCAGATGCTCCCCAGGAGCCCACGCTGAAGCCACGCCTCTACCTCGCAGGCCGGGATACCCCCTCTTCTCCTGGGGGCAACCCATTCTCTGCCCATTCTAGATTGCAGCTTGTCAAACACACTCAGGGGAACGAGCTCTTTGACTGAGCTCCAGGTTGCTTTTTAGCTGAAGCTGGCAATCCGTCTGAATGGCCAGAGGAGGCTAAGGAGCAGGGGGCGCCTCGTGTTCATCGGAAAGACGACCTGAACTGCAGTGTCTGAACTGGAGAGGCTTCCTCAGATGCACGTGTGAAGTCTTAAAGCCTAACCTCCCAAGCAGAAATGCATGTGGGAATCCATGGAGGTTCAACCCATAAATAAATCCTCCACATGGGCTAAATGGAACCTCTTTCACACTGGGCCATTTCTCCTGCCAGTAATGTTCCATCTCACTCATAGACGTCTCATTGTGTTGTATGAGTTCATTCTAAATCATCCTGCTTCTTACAAGGATTATGCGGACAATACATGAAGTATTTTTAAGGAGCCAAAACATCTATTGCATATTGTTATTCCTCTGGCTGGTATTATATGTTATGATTACGATTATGCTCTACATAGAATGTGGTATAAAATGAAAATGAACAATGCACAGCTTCAAAACGCTGCTTCCATCATGATTTGAGTTTGAGGATTAAAAATGCAACTTGATGACCTATTGCTTAGAAATAATCTGTAGTAAAATCAGTGGAATGCATTTCTTAAATGCAGAACTACATTTTACAAAAGGAATTTCCTGGACAAGTATGAAATTGTGCTGCAGTTTCCTTGCAGAATGGAACATACCAGGTTTAACTGATTACTGTAACAGTTTTCTGTGAATTCCTTGTGTCTGAGTAGGGCTTTTTTTATGGAAAGAAGAAAGTATTCTGCACATGCTTACATGTGCTCTTTTTCACAATGCCTTAAAGTTTTAGGGACTGGGGTGAATTCTGCCATTTCTAGCCAAGCTGCTGTGCTCCCTTTCGCCACAAAAGTCCTTTGCCTCCCACAGCAGGCAAGAACATGGTCCTGCTTGCTTGCTAAGCCGATGCTTGGCTAACTGGCTATTCCCAAAAGAGGGGTTTCCTGTGTCTCCTTCTCCTCCTCCTCCTCCTCCTCTTCAACGCTGAGGGATGCCTCCAGGGGGCGCCGGAGGCCTTAGTTTCTTGCTATTAAGTGTCTGCTGCAACTTCCACCGACCCCCTCTCTAACCCGGTTCTTCCCAAAGAGCGCTTTTCCGAGCTCACCCGGATCGCAGTCTGCCTCGAACCTCCCTTTTAAACATCCTTGGGGATGGCTCGTCCCGACTGACAATCATGGAGTCTGAAGAATGCTCAGTGAATGAATCTGGGGAGACAGTCAGCTCTACTACCAGCAGCGGCTGCCAGCGCAAAGTCCCCGGAGGGAAGGAGCAGTGCGGTAAACCTGCACCTGTCCTGGGCAGCTGCGCTGGGAACTGCCAGCATCTTGGTTTCCCGCAAAGAAAAGGTGACTGACCTTCCCCAACCTGGTACCCTCTGCCCACCCGGTTGAGGGCGGACACCAGGCTGGGGGAGGCGGCAGCTTCTAAGAAAGTAAAGGCAGAATGCGTTTGTCTGAAGAGGACCTACATAAAAGGATTCATGCTGAGAGTGCTTCTAATCATGTGCAGAGTACTTTTGTTTAGATGGAGGAGGTCTAATGCAAAAAAGGGAGGGATGAGCAAGGATAGAGAACCGCTCTTCCTCCCCTTGGAAGAGAGCCCCCCACCTTCTAGTCTCCCGCTTGCTGCCTTCCTGGATGGTAGCGCAGTATTTGGAAAATGAGCCGGAGCGAGGGAAATCTGTAGTTGAATTCCTCATGGGCTTTTCTGGCTGAAGAAGTATGAAGGTGTGCTGGTGCAAAGGAAGAGAGGCAATTAAAGACTGCAGGGATCTTCTCCACCCTCCTCCTTCTTTCCAGCCCTTGGGCAAAGTCAAGGAAAGGAGGCAGCAGGAGGGGACTCAAAGCTCCTGTGCACGCACAGCGGCCTCGAAGTTCCTTCTGGGTCTGCAACGGAAGAGCCTTTTTCATTCAGCTGAGAGAAGTGGGGAAGGAGGGACGTATAAACTCACTGCAATTTTCCCTCACTTATTCAAGAAGGGCTCCCAAATGCCATAAGAAGAAAGCACCTTCTGTAAATGCAGGTCTTCTGTTGCCTTTACCCCTCTCCCCATTCTCGTCCTCAGCTTTTTAGGGAGAAAACATCCTGATAGGAACTTAGGTATCAAGACGGACTGGACTGCATTTGTGAGGGATGCAACTACCACATCAAGGTCTCTCAGCAGGGCCTTGGCTACCTGAGCTCTTAGATGAAGGGCAGCTGTCCCAAATAACCAGACTGGGAATCTGGGATGTAAACGAAACT
The DNA here is from genome assembly GCA_032468055.1 of Acrochordus granulatus. Lineage (NCBI taxonomy): Eukaryota > Metazoa > Chordata > Lepidosauria > Squamata > Acrochordidae > Acrochordus > Acrochordus granulatus. The sequence goes on along the minus strand of JANHZU010005521.1, from coordinate 89,447 downwards.
TTGGATCAAACCTGCTTTTTTGAGACGAGGGGGCCAAATGGGCAAGGGATGGCTCATTTCTATCCGGTTCAAGTCGCTCTGACAGGCAGTTTAACTTGATTGGAAAGTAACACCTGTTCAGCCTTCCTGAATCTTCTTTTAAGGATCAGGACCCCAGTTCTTTTCTTTAGCACTTCCAAAGAAAGAACTTCAAGGAAATCTCATCTATCCCAGAAGAGAAGATATATTTATTTATTCTATCCTTGCTAACTGCTGCTTTGGTCACGGAGTAATAATAGTAAATTGCAAAAGGCAGCTTTACTTGGAACAGTTTACATCTTGCAACGATACCTTTAACCCCATCAAATCTGCCTATTCCAGGTATCCCATCAACCCCATCAATATCTGTTTATCCCAGGTACTTGGGAAGGACTCATAAGTGGATAGAGGTGTCAAACTCAGTTTGCACATCGGATTGACTATGCAACGAACATTAATAATAGAGAAAGCAAAGATAGTATCAATAGTAATAAGCACCTTGGGTGCAATCCCAAAACATCTGGAGCACCCCTTGAGCACCACCGGCTTTGACAAAATCACCATGTCAATTGCAAGAGGCAGCTTTACTTGGAACAGCTTATATCTTGCAACGAGACCTTTAATACCATCAAACAACAACGGCCTATTCCAGATTCTTGGGAAGGACTCAATAGATGGATAAAAATACCAAATCCAGTCTAACTATCTGGCTGGCTGTGTGACCAACTATAATAATAAGCACAGCAGCAACACCTTTTGGGAATTTTACTTATTTATTTACCTATTTCTCTTATTTTTATTTTGTTTTTTAAACATTTTAAAATACTGTATTTAAGACAATGCACAGTAACCATGGAAGCACCACCATTGGATCTCTGTTTTTTTCTTCTTCTTTTTTAATGGAATATTGATTCCTCTAGAATTTATTGCTCTTTGAAATTGTGAAGGGAATCAGTATTATAGGAGACGGAATTATTTTTGGAGATGCTTAAACAATCAGTATCTGTCACTCTTCCATAAAATGCTAACTGTAGCTTCTCTGTATGAGTTTGGAACTTGAATCTCACTTACCTTTTCAAGCTATGGCCAAAAAGAAAAGATGGCAACTGCTATGAGCCAGGTGAGAAGTTTCTTTCAGTGTCAGGGCAGCGCAATGGATTATGTTGGGGGAAAACCAGGATTAAGTCCAGACAAGAAAATTCATGGAATGACTTTGAGTCAGTCATTCTCTCTCACTTGAGCCTACTTCACAGGCATTTTGTTGGAGTGATCACCTAAAGAGGGATCACTAGGGAGAAAAGGCAGGATATGAATCAAACCAAGAAAAATAAATGCACATAAAATGGAGTTGTTCTTAATATTGCCTTTGATGTATTTACTTACAGGAGTAATCCTATGCAAAGCAATATGATTTGGGATCGCATGGTAAATGACTGGAGCCTCCCTTGGAAACCTGTCCCTACAATCCGAGGGGGGCTCAGCCTCTATCTTAAAGAAATGGAATCCCAGCGGTGGGGGGCGGGAACCACATTTGCCTGTTCTGATTGCTTGTTTACCTTTGAACCAACAATTCCAGTTTCTTGGAATTCTCTTTTCCCAGCCCCACTTCCAGCAAGCATTTCCTTTAGTTCAGAGGAGTTGTTTTCAGATTGTCCCAATTTCCTTTCCTGTAAAGGAAAGCTATAAATAATACTTTCCAGGTGAGGGGAAAGGAGAACTATCCCATACTCATTGTTTGGGAATTGTTTCAATAAAAAAGATAAGTTATTTTCGTTGCCCTGTCCAGTAACTTACATTTTCCAATGTTTCCATTTCTGGACTCTTTATTCATTGTATTTGCTCCTCACTCATTATTTGAAACCAAACATGCTTTAGCATCTGGCCATTTGCTCCTGATCTCTCTCCTCCGTCCTCAAGATCTCACTGTGCAAGTCTTTTTCTGAGACTCGGCTGGGTGAGGGAACCTGCTTTTCAATATAATTTCACTATGTGTATTGTGGTAGGTTTCAGGGAGCAGGTCAGCCCTGCAAAATTCGTCTGGGGAGCATAATCAACCTTTCTTGCAACCACCTCCCATGAATGAATTCTGTAGTTAAGTAATATTCATCTAAAATGCAATGTGCGACCACAATTTTAAGAACAAGTAATCTGTTTCTATTTATCCTGGGCTCAAGTTAAAGAACTTGTGATTGGTCACTTGGGATGAGCAGAAAAGCAAGAACAAAATACTTTCTTGAATCAGAATGGAGAAAAAGTAGTAACAACAGATCTCAGATCTGTAAATTTCTGCATAGTTCTTATAGCTGGGGAAAGATAAAAAGATCTAAAGGAAATTTCTCAAGCAGAACTGCAGAGGCATTTCAGAATTTTATAGTGTGAGGTCTGGAAGTTTTTAAATTAGTTTTCACACTCCCTTGCTGCAATGCAGAAATGTTGCTTTGGTTTATTGATTCTATTTTTGAATCCACCTGTTTCAGGTGGAATAAAATATATTAATTTTCTTTGTAAGTCAAGATTCCACAAGAAAATCTATTGTAGACAATGATCATATGATAATCAGGAGTCCATTGGTGGATAAAAATGCCAAATCAGGTCTAAACATCTAGGTGATTATGTGACCAACCATAATAGTGGAGGACACAGTACAGTTTTATTTGAACATGAGATTCCCAAAACTTTGCAGTCCAATGAAGAATATCAGTAAAATGGAAAAACAAGGAAAAAAATAAAGATTAAAACTTCCGAAAACAATTGATTTAATAGTGATTTTTTTTTATATGGATGGGAGTCGGATGTATGGGCTGAGAAATTACTGACCGCTTAGCAGTATAAAATAAAATTAGGATGTTTAATGCCTATCGCTAATTTTCTGGATACACTTAAGCTGTGGGAGTTGAAATAACTGCCGAAGTTCCCGCAGCCGATATAGCTAGGGACACGGAAGCCTAAGGAAGGAAGGTTTGATTTATGACCTGGCCCTGTTTTCTGAGAAAAAGTCACCTTAGGTAATGTCTACGAAGGGGGAGAGAGAGGAAAAAAAGATCTCTGTCTCTTTAAAGCCAAGTTGCTATCCAAACACAAGTAAACAGTGGTAGAAAAGAAAGTGGAGGCGGGACTTGGAGGGGCGGTCTCACCCTTTTACAGCCTCCTGAACGTTCGGCCCTGGGCGTGGTCAGAACGTTCAAGCCGTGAACATTCGACTCGCAGCGGCTCGGGGTGGGACCGCGGGCGGGGACATCGATGCTCGCCGCTGCAACTGCTGAAATGTGATGGACCCGAGAGGGGGAGTTTCAGACTTGTATCAAACTTCGCCGGAGTCGGAAGCGAGGCGCCCCGAAAGAAGCGCGGTCGGGGAGAACCTCATGCAGGGTCCTTTGCCTTCTCCCCAGCCGCTAGGGAGACTCGGAAGGCGGGAGGCGCTTCCCCCCCTCGTTTCTTGAAGCCCTCCGGGGATAATGATATGAAAGAGCGCCTGGAGTTTCCCGCCCCCTCCGCGTGGATCTAATGAGGCGGCTGGGGCGCTGAGGCCGGTGGGCTAACGCGGGGCTCCCCAGAGGCCGGTCGGAAGGGGCTCGAGGGAGAGGCAGGTAAGCGGCGCCGGTTCGCGCGCTCGGTCGGACCCGCGCCTTGGCCGCTGCGAAAGCGCAGTCCGGCTTCCAGAAGGGCGCTTGGACGGCCGGGGCGGGTGGGAACTTCGGCAAGCACGCCGCGGGCAGCCAAGTCGGAGGGTGCCTCCGAACCGCTGCTAGGGCGCCCCGCGTTGGGGAGCGTGTGAAAAACGCGTCCCGTTACGAGGGGCCGGGGAGGAACCCGGGCAGCTGCCGGCCGTTTGCCCGAGAGTAAGTCCCGACCGACGCGGCTCATTCGCTTTCAGGAGGCGAGGTCGAGGGCCGGGCGACGAGGCGCCGTGTCAGCTCCGAGCGGGCTGCGGGCGGTTGTGCGTTTACTTTCGGTTTGACCGCTTGCCGGAGTCGCTGGCCGCAGGAGGGCTGGCCGAGGTTCCCGTTTGGCGCTCAGGCAGGGTGCGCGGAGAGCCCCGTTAGTGCTCTTGCCTACGGGCGATTCTGGAGGCGAAGCCCCTTGCCGCGGCTCTACCTGCCCGAGAGGAATGACCCTCGCGGGACGCTCCCGCGGAGCCAAAACGAAATTAGCCCGCAAAATAAAAAGGTCGGATGTTTTACAGCGGATGCTTTCTTTGCCCCTCCCGCCGCCCCCATCCACCAATGTTTGTATACCTGATAGCTGAGGACCATCAAACTCTCTATTCTTAGCCCCCACCCC
>JANHZU010005521.1:60590-72658 GCA_032468055.1 Acrochordus granulatus | reverse complement strand
TTTACACTGCCCCGGGCGGGCGGGCGCGCGGGCTGGTTGGTGGGCCGGCCGGCCGGTCGGCCGGCCGGGAAGCCCGCGGAACCCGCTCCGCGGCGTCAGTGAAGCCGCCGGTTGGGCGGCGCCGCCTCTTCCGAAGGGCTTCGCAGCGGCCGCTTTGCGCGAGTTCAATGAAAGCGCGAAGGCGCTGCGAGCCCCGCAAGGGCGCCGCCGCCGCCGCCGCTTTATCCTCGGTTCTGCCTCGGCAGCGCCGCCGAACCCGCCTCAGGAGCAGCGGAAAGCCAGGCGGGGTCGCGGCCGCAGTCCCGGCGGAGTCAGGCGAAGAGCCCGGCGGCTGCGGCGGTGCTCCCTCCGACGGCTCTGGGGCTCGCCGCCCTGTGGGAGCCTGCCGGGCAGCAGAGAGGGGCGCCCAGGCGAACGACCGCCCCGGAGCGGCGGGGTTCCTACATAAGACTGTCACGATGCAGTTTTAAAACAGTGACACCCCGTAGATGGCGGGTCAAGTCACGCATTGAGCAGGTTGGCAGGTAGAAGTCCATAAGGATAAGCATCTTGGCCCCTTTCCAAATGTAATTAACTTCCGCTCCCATAAGCTCCTGCCTGTGATCTAGACCGTTCAAATTCTAATTCAAAACAACCAGAAGATAACAGTTCACCTGCTTCCCTATATGAAACATCACATGGGCAAGTGATGGAACTAGATTAGGGCTATCAGCAATAGGCTGCAAAAATTGGACACCTCTTAAAAGAGAGCAATAATATTTAGGAAACTCAAAGGCTTTGTTGCCATCCAGTGTTGTCCAGGTCTTCACAGCCCAAATCTGGTAGCCAGAATAAAAGGAAGTAGTAAAACTAGTGTGCGAAGGTACCATCTAAAGATTTCTCTTTAGTGTGGAACTCTAGGGGATAGAGCTCATCTCTGTTTCCTGGCCAAAGAGCCAGTGTTGTCCAAAGATGCTTCCGTGGTCATGTGGCCAGCATGACTATACACCAAGATACACAGGACACTTATCTACTTGCATTTTGCTTTCAAACTGCTAGATTGTCAGGAAGAGTATCAGGGTAGAAAATGGCAATCTTTTGTGACTACACATACAGTATTGCAATCCAAAAGCAGTTACTTTTAATTCTGAGATGGGACACAAACGTTGGGCAAGCCAGAGACTGTCAAATAGTGGATTGCAATCCTGAGGCAGGGGATAGAAGGGATGAGTATCTTTGAAGTGGTCCTGCTTTGTGAAGATGTGGGTTGCCTTTGCCAAGCTACTAGAACCAACATGGCTCTCTTTAGATTGTACTTAGGGCAACAGCTCCTGTAGAGCTGCAGGAGCTCCTGAGTGCTGCTCCAGGTGATCCAGCCAGGTTGAAGTGTCTTTTCCCAGCCTCCCCTTCTTCTGCCAAGAACAGCTCTTCCTGGGCATCTCCCTGAGAGGAAGATGCAACATCATGCTTGTGTGCCTGCCCTAGGCAATTGGTAGCTGATGTTGTTGGGGGAGATGAGAAGCGAGCCAGGGAATTTCATTCCCACTTTTTCTAACTTGGCATAAAGTAAGAAAAGAGTCCATGTGAATGTGCTCCTCTTAAAATGGAAATTTAAAATGAAAATTGGGGGTTGCAGATTATTTTAAATCTCTTTCTGTGGTGGTTAGGTTCATATGTTATGCTAAAATATGGTTTGCTCAACCAGGTTTAATTGAAAAACTCAATTTGCTGTCCTAGCTAACATGCTAAGTGAAAAACAAACCACATTTTGGCTTTTTGAAATGTGTGAAGTGCAGTATAAATTAGATCAAGGTTTGTTCAACCAAGGTTTTGTCTGCATACACAAGACACATTAAAGTAAAACTAAAGAAGCCATATATTACCTAATGTACTGGTTCAATATATATATCACAAATAAACTGATATACGTAATTTAATTTTGGAATCTTTGAATATAGCAGCATACTGGAAAATACTGTATGTTTGGGCTTCTTAATATAGTTAATATTAATCTACTGAAAAAGATTTTCAAGATTTCTATTCCTCTATTTCTTATGAGCTGAATGGAGTGGATCTATTTTTTCAGGCACTTTGCTGGTTCATTTATTAGAGTTTTGTCTGCAGAACAAGTGCTTATATGCTAACATAAAATTTGAAACCAACTTAAGACAATGCAAAACTCCTTGCTAAAAATATCTAGGCAGCTGGAAGCCACAGAGCCATGTAGTACATGGGTTGTTTGTTTCCAAATATTTCTTCATAGAGTTTCTTCATAATTCAAAAATATGGACTGTTTGCCCAGTTGCCATGACTTTTAATCACAGCTTCATGCCACAAATGGCTGTAAAAAATAGGGCATTTTTTCAGGATCCCTCAAGGGCACAGAGCAGGACCAAAGCTTTGATTATCCCCATGACTTTTCAAAAGGAGTAGGGGAGGGATGTTGTATCTATCATGATGTTATGACACAAACTGCACATTTGTTCATTTTATCAACTTAGATGTCTGCCCAACTTAAAAACTGCAATTCTGGACAGCTAAAACAGGATTAAAAACAAGAATAAAAAGTTAATAAAAAGGCAATAAAAACAATAGCAAAAATCTGAAGCCACAATTTACATTCACAGATTTGCAAACATTGCAAGATAGGCTCATCCAACATCCTGGTCCAATCAAGGGATGAGACGTTTGTGTCATTTGTATGATAATGTCATGATATATTTGATGTCATCATGCTTTCTACCAGAATTTACTGGGGGAGGTAATATCCAAGTTCCAAAATAATGTTTTATTTTGGCTTGGAAGAGTTATATGAACCAAGACACTGTATTTATTGCTTAATAATATGAATAGTTTCAGCCACTGTGGTTTGTTAATGTGTGGTCTCAATTAATGTCAAAATAACAGATGAAACATGACTTTTTAAATGTTTCTGAAGGAGAGGTACTCAGGATTGCTTCAAGAAGCATGATTTCCTTAAAAAATTATTTAAAAAGTATAGTTTACACTGCCTTGTGGTCATAAAAACAACTGCTCTTTTAGCAGCCATAAAAAACAGCAAAGCCCCAGATTTTTTATTTATTTATACACATACACAAACATATATAAAAGTGATTGTTTTGTTCACTACTATGCACTCTATGCAAAATATGTAACTTGAGTTTGGAAAAATTAATAGATACACCATGAACTGTGTCATCTGTAAAGAGACAATTCATTTCAGCCTCAAGGCTGTTTGGACGGTAAATCACATCAACTTGAGCCAATGTGCTAATGGTCAGGGATGATAGCCACATGCTTTCCACATTTGGAGATGAACAAATTTGTGAAACATTTCAAGAGGTTTTTTTCTCCCTTTCCCTAGGGCTTTCAGATTCTATGCAAGAAACAGCCTAGGAAAGCTTCTGACTTTTTCTATAGTCAAAAGAAATTGTCATTAAAAAAAACACAAACCATACACAGTGAGATGTGAATGCCAACATCAGTGGAGTTGGGTGATTCATACCAAGAACTACAGACAGACATGTTCATTAATCTGTATTTTGAATTTGAAAGAGAAAAAAATTTACTAGCAATCATGGCAGCTGAATCACACTTTTCCCAAGATTAAATAACAACATGAAATATATGAGATTCATATGCTGATTAAAAGCCAGGCTACACCAATTAGTACTAATAATCAATGTGAAAATGCCATTAGGTAAGGGAGGCAGGTCTCTTCATGCAGTGTATCTGGGGTGCAATTAAAGGACACATACCTGTCAGCTTTTTAATTAAAATGTATATTTTGTACTATATGTGAGGGTGGTTCAGTTGTATGTTTCTGATGTCAAAGATCTTGGGGTAATTTTCCTGGGATGTGACTTAATTTGATCAAAGAACATTTTCCTTTAATGCAAAGTGAGCTGAGATGAACTGGGGTTACTCAGTGATGATAGCAATTCAAAGTTATGCATGCTCAGAGAACTGAAGTATTATCTCTTATGTTCTATCACTGAGTCTTGGTATGAAAAATACTTCTGGGCCCAGTTCCAGAACTTATTTAATACTGATTACTTTTTCCATTCCCATCAGCACTGACAATAAGATCTAGTTTTTAAAAATGGAAGAGTTCCTAATTCAAATTTATTGGCCATGTATTTTTTGAGACATTTCATACCTTGATTTTCATTTTTGCAGTTTACACCTTCTTCATTATCACTGCTTTTTTACCATGCCATCACATTTATAATTAACAATGCCCATTTTTTTCTATTGTACCATTGATAGCTGTTTCTAAATGATTGTGTACTGTATGTATCATCCTGTTGGTTTAGAATTTCTGTGGTGGGTGGGTGTGTATGTGTGTGTGCATATATATATAGAGAGAGAGAGAGATTAATGCAATTTTAGGAATCCAAATTTGTTTGATGTTTTTAAGTGTTAGTACTTTGTTTCTGGAAATAAGTTTTAATTATAATTTCAGTGTTGAATTTGACAATATTCAAACCATATCTGGGAATGGAGCAGGAGAGAAGAGTTCCTTTGAGAAACATCTATATCAGACAGCAAATTATTGGTATTTAGTTGGTCCACAGTTTCCCTCTTCACTGGAATCCAAATTTCACCTATGCATTTAGCATCAGTATTTTGGACCAATACAATATGACCAAAGGTTTATACACTTCAGCTTTCCCTACTGTGATACTTGTTTTTTCCCTTATACTCCATCACATCTATACAAACAAACTTGTTTTACATCACACTGGAGGACAACATAGCTATGCAATTGGTCCAGTTGCTTACTTAGCATGATGCCACTTTAGTTGCCTTCTCAGGCAGTAGCCATATAAGTGGCATGCTTTTGCTAGAACAAGATATATGGACTTCAACTCTGGATGGGGAATTCTGGGAATTGAAGACCATACATCTTCAAGTTGCCAAATTTGAGAAACACTGGCCTAGCTAATGGATCAGGGTCAACCCCTAGATGGCTTATTCTGCCAACAAAAGTGCTCATAGCTTCATGTAGCCAGATGGAAACTTCTGCTCCCTCTGGGCTTCTTTGTCTATTCCAGCAGCAAATCAAACAGGGAATGTTTCAGCTTTGGAACTTGAACCAGCCTCTGCTCTGGAGTGGGTTATTTGCTCTTTCTCAAAACAGACGTTTTTTGAACTGGCACACCAGAACTGGCACTCTCAACATTATAGGAATTGAAGCTCTAACTGAGTTGGACAGCTTGGAGAAGACTGGTCTAGGCAATTCAACTGTCTTATGCAACATGCAGAATGCATTTGGCAAAATCAAAAGGTACAAAATCCTTTGGGCCTTGTTTGGCTCAATCTCTCCCCACTGTAGGAAGAGGGACTGTTCTGTTGCTTTTAAGTGGTTCTGTTTGCATTACATATTTATCCATGACTAACTTAACCATTGTTTACTCAATCCATTTTTCTGAGCTTGCATTACATAGCAAATCCACTGGGTTTGCCCAAGAGGTAGGCTAAAAAGTGGTTGATTAATTTGTGGTTTAAGTATGCACACTAAGAGAATCTGACAGTCTTCATAGTAGACATAACTGAAGCAAGAGTGAGTTGTTATTGTCCTGTGAACATCATTACCCAGTCAGAATTGGAGTCAAAATGAAGGTGTTTAAGCTTGAAATAGCTCCATGGTTGTTATGGTTTAAACTAACTTCCTATGATCATCTGCCCTGTACAAACATGACCCAGAGAGTTAATAAAGGATTAGTTTTCGGTTTCCACTGCTGACAAAGAGTCCTAGAACAACCTTACAAAAATGGGATAATTCCAGAAACTTTGCTTATTTCTCCATTTTGTTTTCTTATCAAAAATTAGAAAAGATTTTAAGAAGACTCCTCCGATTTCACCCTCTCTTACCATACTCAGCAACACAGTATCAGCAATACAGTTCTTCAAGTTCCTAGGCTCTATAATCTCCCAAGACTTGAAATGGATGGCTACACTTATTAAAAAGGCACATCAGAGGATGTACTTCCTGCATCAGCTGAAGACATTTAACTTGCCTCAAGAGCTGCAGATACAGTTCTACAGAGGAATCACTGAGTCTGTCCTTTGTACATCTATTATTGTCTGATTTAGTGCAGCAACCAAGCAGGTCAGGTACAGACTCTGCCAGTCAGGACTGCAGAAAGAAAAATTGCAGCTAGCCTGCCTTCCATGAAGGGCCTGTATATCAAAAGGGTCAAAAAAAAAGGGCAAAGAAGGTATCTGTAGACCCTTCTCATCCTGGTCACAACTTGTTTGAACCTCTTCCCTCTGGATGGCACTGTAGGATATTACATACCAAAACAACCAGACATGGGCAGTTTTTTCCCTGTGCCAGCATTCAGCTGAATACATGACTCACACTATATGATAGGTCACAAAGTGCAAAGAATTCTAAATTAATCCAAAAGTTCTGTCTAATGTATTTATATACTTATCAATATATAGTGGTTCTAATTCTACACTTTATAATATTCCCTTTCTACTGGTTGCATACTTTGGATGCACAATTTACTCTAACTTCATTTATTGTTATGATATTATTCTGTTTACTGTTATCTTGCAAGTATACTAAGAGCTGATGCACCAGAATCAAATTCCTTGTATCTCTAACTGTGTTTGGCCAATGAAGTATCTGAATCTGAAATCTAAATAGTATTGAAGGATTTGTAATAGAATTCCTGCATATTACCACCTCTGGTGGCAATGCACATTACTTATTAATGAAGATGTTGGATTTTTAATAATGAATGCTGGTATAACTTTACTGTCCACTTTTTCTGGGACATAAAATATTTATTTAAGTTTTGATGCATGGTCCAATGGAGTTTTAAATCACCACTAGGAATGAGAAGGCAATAGCAGCTTTGGATTAGATTGTGCTTGTGCAGACTTGCTCCAAACGCAATTGAAGTTGCTAGTTATCATCTATTAAGTTTTTACATAGCACAGGACTGGATTATTTGTAGGATCACCTGGGTAGTGTATAGGGATGGGTGCACTTTGGTTCCATTCATTGAAATAATATCATTTGGTGGGACTCAGGAGGCATGTCTTTTTACTGCAACATATGCTTGATGGAATTACCCCTTCCCCAATATACAGTTAGCTCTGACTTTGCTGGCTTTTAGAAAGGCTCTAAAACCTTGATTCTTTTCTCAGGCATTGGAGCCACATTGATTGGAGTTTCTGACTAATGGATGCAGTATAAATTTGGATTCTCAATCACTGTCCATGTTTGTTTTTGTTTTAGAATGTTTAGTTGTGCTTCCTGATTTTATGCCATCAAAAGATGCAATTATTTGAGCTGGGCAGCAATATATATTTATTAATGTTAAGTAGGTTGATCTGTGAAGAAAAAGTGCAATTTATGGTAATGTCTTTATTAAGATCAATAAACCAGGTCCCAAACTTTTCCAGATTCTCCAGATCACTTCAGATGAAGATGTTGCAAAAGCAAAAGACAAAAAAGAAACAATAAAGCCCTAAATTAGTCTACAGATTCTTTAGAAGACAATTACAAACAATTATTCCTTGATGATAGGAAATTTGAAATCCAAAGTGTTTTTTTAAATGAAGTCATTGAAAGACTTAAGAAGATAATCCCAAAACACAGCTTTTTTTCTTTGTTTTATCCAAATCATTGAAATAAACAATAAAAGTCATTTAAACCAGCAGAAATGGAGAAAACAATTATGACACAATTTGTTTTCTATTGGATCCTTTGTAAAATTCCACTATTTATACAAAGTAACAGGCTGGGTTTTCACACTGTATTAAGTCATTGTTTAATTAAGATTTATTGAATAAAACATACTTGTCCCAGTTCATAAATCAATCTAATCACAATATGGTTTAGTACCAAGGTGGAAACCTATAGTCCTCTGGTTGCATATGGCTCTAATCCCCTTTTTGTGCCACTGGTACACCTTCTGACCAGGAAGGGATGTCAAAAAAGTAAAGATGGAGGTCACAGGGAGGGACTAAAGCATCAATTCTGTTTTGTGTGCATTGCAGCATACATAAATAGGGTTGGGACTTTGACTGTGTGACCATGGACTCCATCATTACATTTTTGATCCCCCTTTATGGATGCCATACTGCTGATCTTGATGGCTGAAAAATCATGGCATAGTTTCCCATTGTTTTGCGATGTGAAGCATATTTGTTTAAAAAAAACAAAGAACATTTCAAAAAAATGTTCTCCAAACTTCATCTTCCCTACCTACATGTGAAATAAGCTTATCACTGTGAAGTCTTTACCTCCTAATAATTGCAATATTTAGCCATGAAAAAAACCTAAATTCCAGCTTTATGCCACTCTCCATGCTTCACAGTTAGCCATAATGTTGTTGCTAGGCTTTGGCCCGTTATCTTATAAAATCCAGTCTTTGTGGTTTGTAAACCATGTTTTATGGCTTAGCATGTTGTATGAATTTTATTTATTGCATTGGAATGCTATCAAATCAGCTGCAGACTTTCAACAATTTACAATAACAGTCAACAATGGTTTATTCAATACACCATCGTAACAAATGATGGTTCAGTGTGATGTGCAAAATAATCCTAGAATAATGCTTTGAATATTTATTTTTGGATTGGATTATTGTTGGATTTTCCTATTGCACTCATTTTGAAAAAAATGACTTTTCTCTTAAACATTTGCCATTCTTAATGATGAGTTAAAAGTCTTTTGCCATTGAAGAAGTTATTTCACAGCAACAATATAATATCTAAAAACACAAATCGATATCCTGTAGCATTATGTCAACCTTAGGCAAAGAGCCTGAGCTGTTGCCTGAGGTGCCTAAGGATGCTTGAAGATGTGTCAGCCACAAGACATGTCAACCCTGGAATTAAAAAGTACAGTTCCTAAATCTCCTGGTGACCTTTTATTTGTGGATCACTGGTAAGAGAGAATGCAATTGCTTCTGTCTATCATATTAATACCAGTTTACCTCCATGCAAGCAATGTCAAGGGAAAATTTGTGTCAATGGGGTGTGACTGTGCAGGATTAAAGTGTGAGTGTGACAGGATCTTACACTAGTAATTAGATAGCTAAGTTGTTTTAAAACATGGCACTATTATAGGTGTGATGGTGGAAGAATGGAGAATTGCATGGTTACTGGAATGTGTTGGAAAGTATTGGGGAATGCCAGATTTCCTGTTGGGGAGATTGGGATGGGAGTGGACATTAGCTGTTAACTTGTTAAAGGATCATGGTGATGGACTGCAGGATAAAGAAGGCCGCTAAGCTTCAACGGAGGCCAATGATGGTCTGTCTAGAGAGAAGCAGAGTGCTGTGGTTTGGATGTGAACAGCATTCAGATTGTAAATTGTTTTCTCAAGTGCTGAAGAACCATTTATTAGGTTTAGGCAACTGTGCACTTGGGGTAAAGTGCACTTTTTGTTTGTAATGGCCTTAGTTCCTCTAATTTCCTCAGTTGTCTTGATCACTGCATCACTGCACGTCCAAAGAAGCTGGAGCCTTCAATGAAGGTTTTGTGCTTTTAGTAAGAAATCAGGATCTGTGCTGCCAGTGAGGCATTGTCTTTGAAGCATGGATTTTTTGGTCTAGTCCAGCTCCAAGGAGGCTCTGTATCATTGTCCCTCCCCACATATTTGGGGTAGAGGGTGGTTTCCTACTGCATGAAACTTTTACATTAGACTGGACTTATGAGATCAGTGTGAGTTGTCCTGTGTTGGCTTCTCACACAAGACAATCAGCACATTGTCATTGGGTTTGGAGTCTGGGTCTCAGAAAATTATGTTGGGTGTCATGGTCCTCAGTTTTGTTAGTGACCACAGTTGTTAACGAAACTTAGCATAGGTGAGGAATGTGGGTGGAGTGGTTGCTCAAGAGTCACCCAAGTTGATTTGATCTGGAATGGGATGGGATGGGATGGAGGGGATCTTGGAGAAACAGAATTATGTCTTCATGGGCAAGAGGGGATATGGTGGAAGCCTGAGACCAGGTTGCATTTGATGAACAGAGATTGATATCCCTGACTGATGCTCTCTTCTGGCTCTTAGTCTTCATTCCAACAGGTTATATTAGATCTTTGGAATCCTGAGACTTCAGCTGCAACTGCTAAATACCAAATCTATCTTTAATAAAAACATCTTCATCCTTAAACTATTTATGGATGAGAATGCAGATCTAGTTTATATTAGCAAAACTTGGGATGGGGGAGGAGGGGATGTTCCTTTTTTTAAGTTCTTCCCAACTAGGTTTTGAGTCTGGCACCAGTCACAATATCAACGATAAGGGGGCAATCATTGTTATCCAGAAGACTCTGTTGGCATCAAAATGTGCTACTCCATCGATTACTAGATGTAAGACTTTGTTTGAACAGCTGGGCTACAGGAGCCAGTTGATTGTGCTACTTGTATAATGTTCCCTCTGCTACATAGTGCGTGCTTTCTAGGGCTGCTCAACCTGATTCCTGAGTTGTGTTGGAATTCAACCTGATTTCTGGGTTGTGTTATGCTGCTGGAGAACTTTAAGTTTCCATTGCTTCCCTTGGTGAGGGGACTGGAGTGATCTAGACATTCATGAACACTGTGAGAATCATGGACTAACCCAATTTACTGAGGACTTAATACATTTGCTAAGTCAATACATGCTAAATCTGGGTTTTGTCTCAGTAGATGCAATGCAATCTGAAAGTAGAAGTCATTGAGCTTTTCCCCTGTTGTGGACAGATCATTCTGTGATTTTTATGGAGTTTCACTGTTGACTCCCCTTGTATTGGGAGCTTTGGGGAAGTTTCCAAATGATCTGATGGGCAAATCATTTGAGATCTTAGTCACTAAATGGAATAAGGAGTAGCAATGTACTTAGCACTAGATTGTAGCAGGATGAACTCAGGGAGATAAAACAGAAGAATAACTTGTTAATGATACCAAGGCACACACACATATATATACATATACAACACACACAAACCAGCCCCAAGTTGGTTTAAAAATGTGAAATATAAATAAATAGGTCATGTAATAGAAGTGCTGACCCTATGCCTGGAGGTTGTCAGAGTCTGGATGATATAGACTGAATCTTTTTATAACAGAATGGTTTTGGTCTGCAATCAGATTCAGATACTTAATTGGCCAAGCATGGTTAGACACGCAAGGAATGTTACTCTGGTACAACAGATCTCAGTATACTTACAAGACAACAATTAATAAAATAATAACATAAGAAAAAAATGAAATTAGGTTTTCAACAGTAAAATATACATCCAAAGTATGCAGCCAGTAAAAAAGGAATACAGTAAAGTGTAGAATTAGAACCATGATCTATTGATAAGTATGTATGTACCTTAGACAATACTTCTGGGTTAATTTAGACTTCTTTGCACTTTGTGTCCTGTCATATAGCGTGAGTCTTTGAATGATAGCATAGAGAAAAAATTGTCCCTGTGTCTGGTAGTTTTGGTATGCAAAATCCTGTAGCTCTGTCCAGAGGAAAGAGGTTCAAACAAATTATGTCCAGGGGGAGAGGGGTCTGCAGACATCTTCTTTGCCCTTCTCCTGACCTTCTCAACATACAGGTTCTCCATGGAGGACAGGCTAGCTGCAATTATTCTTTCTGCAGTCCTGACTGTTTGTTGAAGTCGATACCTGTCCTGCTTGGTTGCTGCACAGAACCAGACAGTTCCAGATATACAAAGGAGAGATTCAGTGATTCCTCTGTAGAACTGTATCAGCAGCTTTTGAGGAAGGTTGAATGTCTTGAGCTGACGTAGGAAGTACATCCTCTGATGTGCCTTCTTAATAAGGATGGTAATGTTTTTAATAATGTAATGTATTTATTTATAAGATTTCTATGCCACCGAAATCTGGAGACGGCATAGAAATCTAAATGTTAGCCATCCATGTCAAGTCTTGGGGGATTATAGAGCACAGAAACTTGAAGGACTGTATTGCTGATACTAACCATGTTGCTATGTATGGTTTGTTGTTGTTGTTCAGTCGCGCAGATGTGTCCGACTCTTCACGGCCCTATGGACTGCATTATGCCAGGCCCCCCTGTCTTGCACTGCCTCCCGGAGTCTTCCCAAGCCCACACCCATCACACTGA
>JANHZU010005521.1:21496-36525 GCA_032468055.1 Acrochordus granulatus | reverse complement strand
GTACGACTGTATATCACTGCTACGTGTCAGTCTGCACTAAGAGGAGTCTGTATCTGTAAGGGGGGCTGAATCCCACACATACTTTTCTAATCATTTTTGAAAATTTCTTGCCAGCTGCATTTTAGCTTTTATTGATTTATTTATTAATGAAATTTATACATTAAATTTATTACATTTATATAATTTATATGTATTAGAAGCCCTTGGATCAACAAGTTGTACAGCACCAGATGAGTTTCCTTCAGTCCTTAGCAAAATAAATTTTAACTACAAGTTTAAGAACTAACAAAAAAATTTTCTGGAATAAACAGCAAAAAGCTGATTAAAATTTTGATTTTTAGAAAGTTTTGATTTTAGAAAGGACCGAGAGTCCAGATAAGTTTGAAATAAGATTTTGGAATTAATTATAAAAAATCCTTCCCATGGAAAATGCTTTTGTTTTGAATTCTATTTTAAGAAAGGATAACACTACAAAAATTGGACACTTGAGGGAGCTAGAAAGAATTAAAAATTCCATTTAAAAGAGAAGAACACTCAAAGTATTATAGACAGATACTTTTGAACAATCAACCCAAAGTTAATTTTAAGAGTGTCTGCCTCTATAGATTGACTATGTTTAGATCAGAGATGTCCAACCTTGGCAACTTTAAGATGTGTGTGCTTCAACTCCCAAGAGTTCCTCAGCCAGCTGGGAGTTGAAGTCCATATATCTTAAATCTGCCAAGTTGGACATCCCTGGTTTAGATGCTATGGAAGAGGAAGAAGTATTACCTGACATGATTAAAACTGATTTGAAACTGGATTTTAAAATGACAGGCTATAAGAATGACATAGAAAAAGATGTTACACTGGACTACAAAAGAAATTGGCTGAAGTCTTAATAATTAAAAGGGATATTCAAATAACAAACCAAGACCTGGATAATAATCTTATATTGGATTTACAAAAGAGGTGTTAGGCTTGAAGAAGCAGGCCCAGACAGCTCAGTTCTAATCTAAAAGGTTTATTGAAGTTAGAAAGTCACAAGAATTTCTCCAACTGTCAACCCCAACCCCTGGACTTCTCAGATAAGCATAAGGGTCTCACAAGGGGTTGGACCTTTAGTATTTATGCATGAGCAGCGATTCCAGACTGATCATCCTCTTCACTCCTGGCTCAACCCTTCTTTCTCCCAGAAGAGAATTGTTAAATTTTGTAAGATGGGACAAAGAAAAAAATGAAAAGAAATCAAGTTCTAAGACATTTTGAACTTACTAAAGATCAAGATTGTTAGAAATAAAAGGAAGGAATATAAAACTGATTTATTTGATTAAGATTAAAATATATATGTTGGTATCTCTGATGGCCCTTGATGGACTCTTGCAGATATCAGAATAGAAATAACAAAGTTTTATGGATTTGTTATAAGAGATGGGAAAAAGAGATCATTTGTTGTACTTTAGAAGATGATAAGTTACTACAATTTGATGACACTTCTTATGAAGGAAGAAATCACTTCTTTATTCCTGTTCTTTTATCATATTCTTAGTTTTTTGTCTCTTTTTTCTGCTACTTCTTTTTTTAAGTTTTTATTATTTTAAATTATAACCTTTAGTAAAATTAGTATTAAAAAGATATACACTATAATAACATAATCTAGAAAGTGTGACAGTTTTTCCCTCTTCCTCTTATACCTAAGAGAGAGAAGACAGACCAATCTTGAATTTTTGCCTCACTTCTTCCTGTCTTTCCAGACAAAATTGATGTTTTTGTCATGGCTTCCACATATTTTCTTCCTAGTTATAATTCTCTAAATTTTTGAGGGCTTTATTGAGGTTTACATCCAGAGTTTGCTCAAGCCTTCTTCCCTTTAGATAAATAAAAAGCACATAACAAGGGAGAAAGCTAATAATTCATTCCACCTACAGAACTGTGCATCCCATTACATTGACCCATCCCACCTGGTCAGGCAGGGTAGGCATGTTGCAGACTCCATCAGTTAAGGAATTTTGATTGGCAGGGTCTAATAGGAAGGCCCTCCCTGCCATTGCCCCACCTATGGAATACCCTTCCCCGGAGGTGAGACAGACCCCCACCCTGTTGGCCTTCCAAAAAGGGGTTAAAATTTGGCTCTGTAGCCGTACGTGGGGAGCCCAGAAGAGCACACAGCCATGGGGCTGGCTTGTGCCCTGAAACCTTCCCTTTTGTCTTTTAATTGCCTTTTTAATCAGTTTTAACAACTCTTACTTGCTCTTGCCTCCTCTTAACATTTTTATTTTTTTTATTTTCTATTTGTTAAAATTTTATAATTTAATTTTACTGTATACTACCCAGGTTTCCTCTCTGCGGGAGGTGGTATATAATCATTAAAATGTAAAATTTAAAATATGACAAATAAGCAAGGGCCATATAATTGGGTTAAAAGTAGATTTAAAACTAGATAAAATAAAAATAATATTTAATTATTTGAGAATAATTACCATTTTGCATTGTGTAAACCCCTCAGTTTTTCTCTTGAATTTGAAGTGGTACCATACAGAAAGAAAAATACATGTTAAAGAAATGTACTGTAATTTACAATCCCTTATTTCAGTTTTAGTAGCTGTGCAAGGCATTCAAAACAAAACAAGGTGGTTATGCATGTACACACACAAGCTGAGACAGGAGCAGCTTTTGAAGTAGTACTACAATTCTTCTGAAAGACATGGCTGCTTTTGCAATTTAAAGAGAACGGCTCCATTTATGCTCCTGCATATTGTGAAACATCTGCTTTGCATGCTTCCCCCTAATCATACCAATTTCTTTGAGATTTAACATAATGCTATCACTTTCCTAGAATTCTGATGGAAATTAACTGAAATTATGTCATGTTATGCTAGACAAATTAGAAGGCTCAACTCTGTATTCTGATCAACTTCGTAAATCTCACTCTGAGGGAGATGTTTCTATGTCTGAGACGAGAGAATGGTCAGATAAATTATGGAGCTCTGCATATAGCTTTCAAAATGAAAAAGATGGTTTCTGAATGCCCATTATATTAAAGGGAAATAATTGTAATTAATCATGCATTTTCATTTTGTCATTTCTGGATAGTTCAGTTTTTGCACTAGTTGAAAAAGGCAAAATATGAGTAAGTATGTTAGGTGTCATTGGAATCTTGGCTTCAAATGCAGCTATTCTGTATGAAAAAACATATTGTTAAAGTTTTGATAATATTCCAGGAGGAAGGGGAGGGGGAGGGAGGAGAGCGAAGTGGATGCATTTAGTAACCAGTGCACTCTTGGAAATGAAAGAACAGATTAGGGATAGATTGTCTTGGAGAAAAATCTGTCTGTGGTTGCAGGAGTTGAAAGCAGCTTGATGGCACATTATCCATTGAAAGGATGAATCATGAAAAACCTAGTCAACTCAGTTGACACAGTAACTGTAATTAAGATAGTTGTACTTACTGAAACTTTATTCAGTTGATATTTTAGAAATTTAAGAAGTAGTGGAATTATTTAGTTGAAAGTTCCTTTTATTTGTTCATTTTTTCACATTTTAATAACACTGAATAACAATTTTTTTCAGAAGTCTTGCTTCTTGAAAAACTTTTGATGATTATGATAGACTTTTTCAAGCTAAACATAAATATTTGTTTTATTTATTTATTATTAAATTTCTATGCCACCAAAATCTGAAGACTCTCAGCAGCTAACAAAGAAACACATATTAAAACATCAATTTAAAACATTAAAATAGAAATAAAAAACCCATCTAGGGGAACTAGATGGGCGGGCTAAAAAGTATCTCACATATAAAAAGGGGGAAGAGGATGGCTAATGATCAACCAGATATATATTTATTTAAATATATTGGCCGCTCAATTTGAGTGGATTCTGGGCAGCATACTAAAGCAGAAAAAAAAACATGAAATCGAACAGACAACCCAGACTAAAATAATCTAACGAACAATAAAATTAACCAAACAAAACAGGGGCAATTGAATATATAATAAAATCCGCCCCAGACCTATGACAAAAGCCAGGTTTTCAAAACCCTAATGCTGCAATTGAAAGAGATTTTGCATACAACTTTTGTGTTCTAATTTCACAGGTCACTATAATCACTTGAAGTTTCACAAACTTTCACATATTTTGTTCGATGTTTTAAAAATATTTTTCAGCTTGTGAAATTCTGAGCATTTCTCTGCACTGCGAATAATACTCATGAACAAAACTAAGAATTAAATAATTTTTACACAGGTTGCAGAGATTGCTCAGTTGTTAGAGTAGCAATTTGGATTTCCTTGTTAGATGCCTTTTTAATGTCTCTCAAAATAGACGTTTATGGTGGGATGGGCATGAGAGGTAGAATCCCAGACCAAAGTTTAAATTTGCTTTTCTAGTCTCAAGTATCATCGATCAACACAGCAATTCACTGATTGGGATGAAGAAGGGCAGATCCATAAACTGTCTCCTAACTCACTCAAAGCATACATAAATCTAGGGAAGGCTTTATCCAGCTTTCAGAGTTCTGTCTTCATTATTGTTTACATAACTTCAAGACAAATTACATAGTAACTTTTTTCAGAGGTATTCAATGTCATTAACATCTAATCCAAAATAACAAAAACTCTAAAAATCTGTAGCCTTATAAAAGCACAGTTCCACGTGAAAGGCTTTAATGTATAATGTACTTTATAATGCATTGTGTCACACAGACACAAGTTTTTGGACAAGTAAATCCTAAAATGGAAAAAAACTCTTATTACTGATGCTCTGACTAGCCAAACATAATTAACTTTAAAAATAGTATTATGATTTTTGTTTGTTTTCTTTGTTAAACATAGCTCAAGGACTATGTTTGTCATCAGAAAGAAAACTTTAAATAATTGGGCAATCCAAAAGTAAATTACAGTATATTCCAATATTGGCTGAATCTAAGTCTATGTACTCTCAGCTTTATCATTGCACAACATTAATTGTGCATGCTTAGCAAAAAAAAAACAAAGACTTTTAGGTAATATATACTGTTTTATAAATTGATTCAGAGTAAACTCAGTCCATATGCAGGTGTTGATAGAACAGGACAATATTTTATTCAAATGAATGATGTTTCAAGCTCCAGTTTGGTTGATTGACATAAATGCAAATAAATCTTCTACAAGATCTCATTACCTTTCTTACCAGTCAAGGTCCAACAATTTCACCTCCTTAAAAAATATTATCTTCCCTTAGATCTTCTTCAGTAAAATATTTACCAGTCAATCATAAAACCTTCAGGTTCCAATTAGATATTTTTACCATGACACAACACAAAGTATATAGGACACTATGTGAACATACCAGCCGAGTCTGTGTTTATTCATTTTCTGCTATAAAATGGCTTTGATATATCATCCAAGTCATGCCCAAACAGTTCTATATTTTACTAAGGATGGGGCAAAAACACACTGCACTGCATTAGAAATGTAGAGATGGATGTAAATGCAAATTATTTTATTTTCTGCAATGCTGGCCAAATTTTTGTTTATCATCTCTGGTCAGCTTGTGGAAGGAAATTAGTTTGGAAAATGTACAAGATGGACATGATTCTCAGCTTTTCCTCCTTTTCATAGCAGAAATGGCATGGGCATTGTTTAGAAACTGCTTCTCTTTTTGAAGCATCTTCTATTACAACCATGCCAATATATGATGTTAAAATCATTCCAAAAGTGTTACCAAAGAGAATAAACTTCTGAAATGCTGCTGTGAGAATGTGAAACTTTCTGGCTTTGAAAAAAAAGCGGAGGGGGGGAGCAAAAATAGCACCAGTCTATCTTGTGCATTTGAAAAGGGGGGGTGTCTTTTTTTTAGAGAAAGAGAAGTATAGTTGGGCTGACCCTGTTCTCTATTCTTTGGGGGCAAAAATATAAAACTCCAGTGAAAGAATTATATCTCTCCATTGCACTAAGAGAAGAACAGCTTTTCTTTTACATTTCTTTCTTCATTCCTCTGCCTTTTCTATCTTAGTTGCACAAGTTTCCCCCCCTCCATTAATCTATTTAATCTACTTTCCACTGTACCACTTCCACCAGTCTCTGACTGCTACTTCCACCATGTGGAAGTACCACTACTTATTTGGTAAATGTTAATGATTCCTAAAATTAAGGTTATTAGAAACAACATCTGCTCAATGTGCTAAGAAATAGGTTGGACGCGTTTGTGTGTATGTGTGTCTAAATGTTAAAAAGAAGTTTATGATGTTGAATTTACTTGTTTTAAGGTAATTAGATTCCATTCTTGATGTAGTGATTCCCTACCTATAAAAACATTGTGTACAAGTTTACCATCTCTATACGACACTGAAAGACGTTATTTCAAAGTCTGTATGTCTATATACATATGTGGATATGTGGGAACATTTGAGCTCCATGATGATATACCTCTTAGAATTCTACTTGGAGACATGTGAGCATTCCTGGTGGTATTCTGCTGAGTGCCATTTTTTCATAGCGTTCCATCATGGCAGTTTAAACAGTTTTTTTTAAACTCTAAGGGTACATGATGTAGAGGAAATTATATGTTGCGGCACTGCTGAATGAAGGGGCAAGAAAACCTCTGCCCACCTTGCATGATCTACCACTCCATCCTCACCTTCACTTATCTAATTTCCTTGCTTCCTAGTTCACTTTTTCCCTATGTAGGATAGGACTTCCTTCATCAATCACCTAAGTGTTCATATTTTTTCTCCCTACTATACACACACATATTTATCAGGCAGAGATAGCTCTATTTTTCTCCCTTTGAATTAACTGAACAAATTTAGTGTTACCACAAGACAAAGGTGCCACTGTACCTGGCATTTTGCCTCTCAGGATAAAGTATGGAGGCTTTAAATAATGTTATATATGCTGTCTACTGTTTGTCTACAAAACGAGATACTTTCTTTCTCTTCTCTTCAAGCATTCTCTCAACAAATTGAAGGCCAAGTATAAACAATATGTTAGAACAAAATGCAGTTTATCTACCTGTGGCTTAGTACTTTGTAAGAACTCAGCCAGTGATATGTAAACTGTTGCCTCAGCTCAAATATATAACTTCTTACAGGCAAAGAATAATTTATGACCATGCTGGGACCCACAGTCCAAAAAATAATGCTTAGTCCAGCATAAAAATTAAATTTCATTAATTCTTTAATGTAATTAAATTGAAACAAAGTTGATATGATTACTCTCCAGTAATCAGAGTTTACTCTGATTAGTAACTTTTCTTTGGTCAAATTAAATGTCTCTGTTTGGAACAACTGTTCTAAGTCTTCATGTGTACCACCCAAAGTTTTTAAGGGACATCTGTGGCCTTGGAACATCTCTGGTACCAACCATGACTTAACTCAGATAGTTGTGGTGTAGTATGTTGTGTGTATAAACAGAAGCAAAAGGAATAATGATGTAACAGATTTTAACTTGCTTGCAAAGCTTCTGTGCAAGTTTTTTTTCCCTCTGAAGTACTTTTCAGTTTAACTGTTCTTCTCAGAACATTTGACAAGCAGCAAGCTGTTTTTTCAATCCTCTGGAGATTGGAGAAAACCTATTAGGATCCTGCAAAGAGGCAAAATTGAATATAGAGTAAAGAATTGCTGGAGTGTTCCAAGATCATATGGATATTCCAAAGGATGACAGTACTCGATGACTTGTTGTTAACCATAACACAATTGTTTACACTTTATTTAAACACAGCAGTTTAATGTTTTAATGCTAGTAAAATTTCAGTCTTTCAGCTGACTTTTTGCGTACTAATGTTGGTTAGCCTAAAGGCTAAGATCATCTTGTTTAAGCATGATCTATAAATAGCATTATGACTCTGACATATAAATACATTTTTACTGGTTTAATGTAAACATAATGTATTATGTGTATTATTCTAGATTACTTGTCAACCATCTATGTCATTAATCTGAAATCAGTTCATGCAAATAGCAAATTGTGCCTTTCACAATTTCCCTATTTCTTTTGGTGTAGTATGTGTTCGCTTTTTCTTTTTCTCCTGTAGCTCATATTTATGCTATATAAAACAGCTTGCTTAAAATGCTTACAAGAGTAAATCAAGCAACAGTTTAACCTTTGACAAAGGCAGTATTTTTAGATTTAACTGAAAGCACTTAGTTAAGAAAAATCTGTTTCCACTTTGCTGATGAGATATGTTTAAATAAATGGCAGATTACAGCTACATATGGCAAAACTTTGGCTATGTTAAGGGCCTAAACTTCTATCCTTTATTCCTGTGAATTTCAAAGATGTAATCAAGTAATATGACTAAGGAGTCCTTCGACAAATTATGTTCCACCATAATACTTATTATAATCTTACTTAAGTGCCTTCTGATTCTTGCCTAAAAATATAGTCATATGCATGCCTACTTTGAAATAAATCTCATGTAAGTGAATATATTCTCATTATTTTTATTCAGCTTGGATGCTGTCTCACAATGTTATACTCACCTATTTAGGAATAAATCCCAATGAGCTCATTTAACTTGCTAAGATTACAATATATATTTGTACAGTGTGTTTTACTTTCCCTTATTGTAAATTCTATACCACACTGACATTTAGTTTCATTGAATATCTACCTAGAGTTCTTTACAATATTTCATTAATATAGTACAGTATACTCTAGTGTTCTGTTCGCATAAGCAGATAGTTTTCAAAATTATTTCAGAGATTTATTTAAATGGGATCTTGCTGAGACCTAAGGTTGGAGACTAAGCTGGATCTTCCAAAGCATGTACTAAATGTTCTGTAAAAGTAGGTAAATAGCATCCAAGGTATCATGGCCTCCCAGAATAGTTATTTATCTTTGATATTATTGACCTAGTTCAGCTCAAATAAATCTTCAAATTTTTACATGCCAAATCTTCTAGATTTCAGGGCAGTGTTCACCTATACATAAAAACACTATCCAATTTGGAAGACACACATTCTCATCTTGATCATTCCATTTTTGTTCCATGAAATGAAAACATGCCATAATATGGAAGCTGCCATTGAATTTGTTGTTGTTCAGTCGCGCAGTCGTGTCCAACTCTTCGCGACCCCATGGACTGCATTATGCCAGGCCCCCCTGTCTTCAACTGCCTCCTGGAGTCTTCCCAAGCCCATGCCCATCACACCAACTATGCTATCTATCCATCTCATCCTCTGCCATTGAATTAACATAGATTTAATCCAAATTCTCTGGCAAATCTATAAAATGAACAGATTTTGGTGGAAGCGACGTCAGTTTAAAGTACAGAGAGAAAGTCAAAACAAGTGGTTTTCTAAGAATTTCCAGTACTGGACTCATAATTACTTTGTTTTTAATTTTTGGTGAAAATTCAGGGGATTAGACAGATTTCCTTATCGGGGCAGAAGTTGTCTCTTCTAGATATAAATATTGTAATTTCTTTATTTTCCATTGTCCAAGTTAGGTTCTAGAGAAAAATATCTTGTTTTACAACTTAATACAGGAAATGTCTGAAATTACTTTCTCCCTTTTCTAGTTTTCCTCATTTGCCACTTAGTTTAATCTTAGATCTTTGGAAGTAAAGTTTTATTCCACTGAACAATAGCAATAACAACAGATCATTTAATGGAAGATACTATATACACGCAACTCATCCACAATTAGCAGAAACAAGGGTTAAAACTTCCCGATACAGGTTTCAGAGTACTGCGTGTCTTAACATTTCTTATAAAAATATTCTCCCAAATTCTGTGTATGTTAAAAATAAAATCTAAATTTGAATAAAATAAATAGACCCGAAAAATAATCCTGTTCTTTATCCCTCAGAAAACAAATGGTTAAAGCTATTTTTATTCCAATAGTTCAAGAGAAGGGTTATCCCACAATTCTGAATATTGTAGTAGTACCATGTTAGTGAAAAATCAGAAGGATGCTAGCACCTTTGTTGACACATTTTCTTAAAAGGCATAAGCTTTCGTGAGCTTTAAATGAAACTTGTTAGTCAGAAAGTTGCTACCAGACTCTCCCTGATTTTTCACTCAATTCTGCAGATTCTATGAACCGTCCTCCAGCTCACTTCACTTTCTTTACAGTCCAGGGCAGAAGAAATGTGTATGAATACCCAGTCACTTATGAATTGGAAAGCATAACATTCATTTCTGTGTTTCCACACTGTACGTGGATTTTGTAACAAGAATTGTGTACAAGGGAGTTACTTCCCACTTTTAGAGTTCTGGAAAAAGCCCTCTGAATCTCAGTGCAATTTTTTTATAATTTGCAATCCCTGATGGAGTATGACTTCCGTAGAAGAAAAACATTAAGATTAATCTGCTCTGAGCTGTTCAGTCCCTTTGAAACATGCTAGCCTTCTCTCCATTTTTCTATGCAACATAAGCAGCTGAGAATATATCAATTTAACAGAGAAATATTTCAGATCATGATGGGAATGAAATAGAAGGAAATGCA
Source organism: Acrochordus granulatus (assembly GCA_032468055.1). Lineage (NCBI taxonomy): Eukaryota > Metazoa > Chordata > Lepidosauria > Squamata > Acrochordidae > Acrochordus > Acrochordus granulatus. The sequence goes on along the minus strand of JANHZU010005521.1, from coordinate 26,117 downwards.
GTGTTTCTGTCATGCTAAGTAAGCTAGAGTTTGCAATGATTCCATCATTATTGCCTTTTGGGATTCAAAACAGGCAGAGACAGCTGTTTAGGAGTGAGGTACAGATTTCTGAGTGTTGAATGTTAAAGGCTTAAATTGTTGTAAGAATTCCTAACTTACTTTCTCCCAATACTGTTCTTATATTCTTGCACTATCCCTCAATAATTATTTAGGAAAACAAGCAATTTTATTGCTCTTTCCTCACTTGGCTTTATTGTACTGGAATATTAATTTTACAGATGACATAAATCATAGTAATATATTATTTTATTATTTATGTAAATCAGAAAATAATTTCATGTAAATATCCATGCCTGGCTATCAGGATCAACAGATTGGTAATTTTAGCCAGTATGACAAGAGAAGAATTGAAAAAAGCAAATTCTGGCCCAAAATAGGAGGTTCTTTAATCCTGATTGAAGTTCTGTTTACCCTACCTGCCTTACAAAATTGTACAGTAAGTACAGTACTGATAACATGCAGTTATATGTAGGGGTAAAAGACTTTTAAGATATATAGAACAAAAAAAACCTTCCTCACTTTAAATTATATTTATAACTTTACAGATCAGTTCTATGATTTTCTTAAAAGCACTAATGCCTCTTCTCTGAATAAAACACTACATAATTTTAATGTGACATTTGATTACACAATACATGAAAAGTAATACATTACAAGGTTCTCCACATTCTGAGAACAGCATCAATCCTGTTCCATTTGAATACTGAAACAAGATACCTGCTCCCCACAAATGTAAAAAGTTGATTGAGAAAACACACCATTTCTCACAGATTCAAAAATTTTAATCTGCGTTAAAGGCAACATGATGAGAATTTACACCAGCATCTAATGAAGTAGTAGTGTAGAAATATGTTGCCTTTTCTAAAAAAATAATTTCCTATTTAAATAAAATAGGAATATAGATTGAGAAAACAATAAAGACATTATTTAATTCTAAACTTTTCTATAACTGTACTCATATATTAATTATATTCCACTAAATTAATCTGTGGATTAATTGTGACTGATTGCCCTAATTGTGACTGAACATCTTAATTAAAATCATAATCATGGAACATGCAACAGTAAGCAGTCGGTACAAATCAGGCAAAATTTTAATGATCCTTCCATGGCTAGAAATTTCTTTTAATCAGAAGTAAGTTTGTTCGAAAGGGAATGCTTGGGATTGAGATCCCAACATAATATGGGAAGGTGCCAAGTTAGAAAAAGCTGTCAAAGAAATGAGCCTTAAGAGACACAACAGAAATAATTTAGATTCGGTACTGTACGCTTTTCCAAGATCTGCAGTCCTACCAGATGCATGTCATTACAGGTCAACTCAGTGTAGGAGATACTTCAATGTATTCAGCTACTAATTCTGGAACAGGAAAAAACCATTTTTCCGCTCGGAGTGGTCACATTCATTTTCATATAGAAGAAATCCCTGTATGAAGATTGCCTTTCAAGGTTCTGCTGCTGCTGCTATCAGCTCATTGGAAGGAAGGTTGATGTTTGGTTTGAGAGAATTATCCCTAGTGATGTTTGCCTCTGCCTTGACCCCACTTCTCTTCCCGTTCTACCATAAATCTAACTTAATCTTACAATCAGATAATCAGAAGTGAGTAAAGATTAGCAAAACTATTCCTAGCATTATAACAAAAGAAAGCCTTTCCATTGGTTTCATTTTCCACACAATGAAGAGAAATTAAGATGAAAATATTTTTCTTATGATCAGAAACTTCATATCCCAAACAGAAGCAGTGGATGAAAGCAAGCAGACATCTTACTCGCTACTAGTGTTAAACAAGAGTAATTCCCTGGCTGCCACACTTCATTGTATAGGGATTTTTGGAGTTTATTTTGTATGGAGAGGCAGAATTTATAGTCAGATTTCCTGGCTGCATGCTGTGCAGGTTGCATGGGAAATCTGACTGAGGTGAGTAAATTAATGTGGTGCCTGTTTGGAATGTCATCCAGCTGCCAGTTAGAATTATGCTTGTTTGCCTTTGGCTCAAAGTGTGAACAGAGCAGTCATACGTTACAGAAGTGTGAGCATACATTTTTATATCTCACGCAAATGAATACATTTTTTATATTCTTCTCATTTCAGAGGGAGCATTTGTAACCTTTATTTACTCTTTGTGTGTGGTACAGAACGAGAACTTTGGCCTCTGACAGAACATGACTAATGCCACATTAGATGAACAACATTTGTTTGTTTTCATTAGAACTAACATGAAGCAATGTTGTTTTGATGTTTTAGCCAATCTCAGATAACAAAATAGAAGAATTTATTCTCCTCTTCTTGCTGTATGACCTTATAAAATTGTAAGACAGTATAAAATTATAAAAAAAATTGTAAGACAGTAAATAAAATTGGAAAGAGTTAGAGTAAAATGATAAAATATAGTAAATTATTTTGTAAAAAAAATAAAAAGCACGTAAAGGAAAGATAACAAAAAGGAAACAAAAACCATTCCTACAGAATTCATTCAGGGAAGGCTTGGCTGAAGAGAACATCCTTAACAGACATTTAAAAGATGTAATTTTTTAATTACACCAATTTACCAAATGTTACAAGATTTCATATGGCTGCAGAAAGACACATTTTCTTCAGAAGAACTTTCTACTTTAAGACATCAATTTCTCATACACACCCTGCTTCTCATCTTCTTTTATCAACAGATGGCTGTGAAGTTTATGATAGGTTTTGATGTGAAAGGTGCTATATAAAATTGAATTGCTTTTGGTGCTGATACCAATTTAATTTGAAAATAAGAGTTTCTGCATTATTAAAAGAAATTCTTTACATACTGGAAAAACGTTTTTCTCTTGGACTTTGCTTCTAATAAGACCCAGGGCTTTTTTAAACACTGAAAGTTGAGGAGGGTCAGAATGATCATTTGATTTTGCCCTCACCTCTCCATTACCATTTTTTCCCCATCATATAATATTTCATACATGACTTTTTTCTATTTGTACACTGAGGAGTGTAGACAAGTATGTTTGGAAAAACAAATTCTGAAATAATCCTTGGATTTGCATTTCAAAACCACTTAATTAGTTTTACTGCCATGAAGGAAAATATCAAACCAGTTCTGTTTTAGGATGCAAAGATTTTACCTGAAAAGTGATAAAAGAAATTTTGACTTTCTAGTGACTTTGTGAATAGGGTAAGTGTACAGAAGAAAATGGATTCAAGGTCATTTATTAAATTTAATGGCTGATTGGATTCCTGAATCTCAGATCTTCCCAACTAGTGTTTTTACAATGCACTTTCTTTAATAGCATTTATATATTCGCACAAAATATCTTTGGATATGACTGAGAAGCAGTCACCTGTCTAGTACTGGAACAGCTATTATAATTTGTGTATTGATATCATGATATGCATTTTCCCCACACCCTGCCATAATCATTGAGAGGAAAAGGATATAAATACTTCCATATAGTATAATAGGAAATGGAATTATGCAAATTATAGCATGCATGTTCCAAGAAATTTATCCTTCTGACTCCTGAAAACTGCTTCTTGATGGTTAAGTCAGTAAAAAACAACTACAGATTACCAGACAGCCCAGAATTAACTTGGCATCCCAGGTGAAGTTTTTGCTCTGTTGAATGACAATTTGAGCAGGTGGTTTTTCCACGATGCTCATCTGTCACCTGACAATACCTTATATCTAAACTTCCTTCCTACTTGAATCAGTTTGAGAATAGGTTAGGGTGGCCAGGTATCCTCCTTTACAGAATATAATCAATAAGGGTCTTCTTTAAAGTGAAGTGTGATGTTATGTTATTCTCATTTAAAGATCAAGAACTCAAAAGAAGATATAATAGAGGTTTTGAAGATGCCCATCAGCTGTGAGTACATGGAGAGGAGCCTGAACATTTGCATACAAACTCTTATTATAGCATTTCTATTAAAATGTGGGTATTTTTAACTTTGTACCTCACGAATTATCATCAGCAAAATTTGTGCAGATCTGTGGCATCTTTTCTCAGTTTTGATGATTGATAAATTATTCCGTATAATGAAAAAAAGGAGCCCTTTGAGTTGAAGCAGTCCCTCCTCTAAAGTTCTTCATTTCTGAGGTGTCCACACCTATCAGGGATCAGTGACTGGAAGATGAGATCTCCTTGCTGTTTCCCCCCTCCCCTTTTGTTTTAAACTGCTTTCTGCCTTCACACCAGTCCTCTGTGGGACCAAGAGAAGATGGAAGGGAGATTATGCATTCCATCCAGGTATGGCTCATCTACAAAAAGGAAATAAAGCAAAAAGTTTGGAGAATCAGTAACTTAGCCCAGCCTAGTCAATTGAAACAAAAATCAACTTTATGAAAGGCACCAGAAGAAGATAAGTTTCCATTCACACAATACACGAGTAATATCTACTAAAGGGTGTTAAGAAGGGTTTTAAATAAACACTGAATTTAAACCTCAGTAGAATGTATTTTATTTTTATATTGAAGAAGGAACATTGAGAGGCAGAATGGTGTTGTACCATATATACAGTGGGGCAAAAAAGTATTTAGTCAGCCACCAATTGTGCAAGTTCTCCCACTTAAAAAGATGAGAGAGG
>JANHZU010005520.1:59056-74421 GCA_032468055.1 Acrochordus granulatus | reverse complement strand
AATAAACCAGAAGGCTATAGAGGTATGTCTTCTTATAACATATCTGGCCTGATTACTCAGAAGTAATGTTCAGTGTATTCTTTGAGACTTACACCAGAATAAAAGTACGCTGGAATTGTCTTAGCTGCTATATTATATGTATTTCCTGGAAAATAAATGCTATGAAATGTTGACATATTCTAAATCTCTAAATAAGTTTAGAGATTTTTGAAACATCAGGAAAATGGATAATGTGGGGAAAAAATTAGTATTTCTGTGAAGAATTTACAATTGATGAGGGTAAAAATAACCAAATAGAGTTCTGTGGACAATTCTGACAATAAAAGAATATAAACAATGGGTCATTGTAAAGCTTTATATTAATACCTGAGATTTTTAACTAATCCACACATGATTTAGAATTAAGAATAACCTAGCTAAAAAAGAAAGGGCTAGTAAAGGTCTCTAAAATCATACTTCTGTACTGCAGGGAAGGGCAGTAAATTTGCATGTGTGGTTTTGTATAAGTAGTAAAAGGTAAGATTTTTAGGAAAAATCTGACCCACATATATGCAAGTGGGACCAAGTGTGCAGTACTTAACAAAGAAAATATATTTTGGATTGTGGTGAAAGGAAGTATCAAGTCAGTATTAAAAGGAAGTTCCATACTGGGGATAATTTGGAAATGAACTGAATAACATTTTCAATAATTCAGTGACTTCACAAATCTATGGAATAATCCCATTTGGAATTCATATAGAGTCTTTGATTAAATCCAATAGATAGTATTGATAATAAAGAAAGCAACATGATATGGCTGTCTTAAGTACAATTGTGTTTCCTTAAAAAATAAAGCTGCATGTCAGTAATCCTGATAATCAGATGAAGCTTTGCCAAAAACATGTTGAACAAATTAGGCTTGCTGAGCAAGAGCCAGATGTTATCTAAAAGACTGGTATTACAGCAAACTTTACTTAAGTCTGCCTTTGAAGAATACTGTGATCCATAATAGAACAGAATTTTGTCTGCAAGTAACTAAAGACAAGGAATTTGTTACTGCTTCTGATTATTGCTTTTTGAAAACAAGTTTTAAGAGTCAGTTAAATAACCATCTTGGTTTTTTCTCAAGTCGGAGACGTTTCACCTTTAATCCAAAAGGCTTTCTAAAGGTGAAACGTCTTCGACTTGAGAAAAATCCAGTCCAGATGCCTGTTTTTTAAACTTTGTTGCGATGCAATTACCCTGGACGAGTGAGAGTCTTCACAGACATATCCATCTTGGTTTGTATGCTCCAATTTGGTCATTTGGATCTTTTGGGAAAGTTCTATTCTGTATCTCACAGCTCATTGAAATACAGATTGTTTGCCATGAGAAACCAGATCTTGGCATCCAAAATATGAAATGCTTACCTTTTGAAATTTGTACAACCATATTCTTGATATTCTGGTTTGATATAAACTGTATTGTGCTTTTATATTATAACAAAAGAAGCAGTTCCATCATAGAGTGGCTTAAAATGTTGGGGCTTAAAATTGGAACAAGTGTTTTTACAGTACATAATGGAATAAAATCATAGCTCTGTGATAAGGAATATTTGAACAAAGAACACACCTGACTCTCTGTCATTTTGAATTACAAGAAACTTAACAACAGAAATAGGAAAGGCTTTTCTCTGAAACCTGCTAGGTGAGTTATTATTAAGATTTGAGAGACAAAATAATCTAGCTCAATTTAAATGTTAAGCAATGGTTTATGTTTTAAATTGCAAATAGTGACAGTGCTTTTTTTTCTCAGTGTCTCAGGCTTTACGTGAGAACACCTACCCTTTCTTGGCAGTGATCATGCTGAAAGATCGTAGAATGACTGTGGTTGGAAGGTTAGAAGGACTTATCCAATCTGATGATCTCATAAACCAGTTGACATTCATTATGGATTCCAATCAGACATACTTGGTGTCTGAGCGCCTGGAAAGGTAATAAGCAGAAAAGTAATGCCATTTTGCTCCTTAGTTTTATTACAAAATATTTTAATATTGGATCAAAGCTGAAATATGATAGTGATAATGTTTCTAACAAATCCAGTATTGTATCTCATCATTTCTCCAGAAACTAAGGGCAGTTTATGTGGAAATTTCTTTTCATATTACATTATTTTCTGATTTTATGTTCTTAGCCACCTAAAATATGAGATTAACTAGATTCATACATCTCATTAAGGCTTACAGTTGTTTTCATTATAGATTGCTTAATAAGACACGTTTGATCTATACGTACAATCCACTAAGTAATAAACCATGTTCTGCATGAATTGGATTCACTCAGCACAGTATGTGTAAATTGGCAAATAATTTAAAGTGTTATATGAATTCAGGCATTGTGAAATTTGAGGACCTTGCTCAGGGTGATCCAGGGAAATACCTAACGTTCTATGATATCAGAATTTTACACTATTCAAGTTCACTTACACTTCATGGCCCAATTAATTATGCACAATATGCACTGGTAGATTATATTCTGTGACTGGACCTACTACAGGAGGTAAGTTGTAATGGATTGAAAAAGATTTTGGCAGCAAACCGGAGAACCAATAGCATGATTTAGTGCTATGGTATATTTACCCCAAATTGCAAATATGTGGGCTATAATCATTAAGTTTTATCTTAATGTATCTATCACCTTGACTGTGAAAATTATAGTCTTGCCCACTATGGCCTTTGCTATCCAAAATGAAGGGGGAGGAGTGGCAGTGTTGCTCCTGGTGTTGAAAAATTATTTATCCCTACTTTAATCCTTTTATCAGTCTCAAAGATCCAGGAAGCAGATCCAGTGGAACCTTGGATTCTTGGAAAGCAGTTCTAGACAAAGTAGTTCTAGACTCAGCAATTTGTGGGTTTAGATTTGAGCAAAATAGATATTTGGTTGAAGAGAAGGGAAAAATACCCTTCCTTCTCTATTCTTTCATATACCTAGATTATAGTGTTCAGCTCTTTTCAGATGGTTTTCATTATTACGGACAAAGAAAGTAGCTGCTACTAGGTGAGATGCTCAATTTGGAGATACTGCTGTCTTATAAAGTGCAGCCATAGTTCTAAATGCCTCTTTCCATTTAAAAAAGTTAGAAATAGCCATTCCGGAATTTCTAATTTTAAAAAAAAGCCTTGTTTAATTAGAACAAATTTCCCTTTCTATATTAGAGAAGAACGAAACCAAACTCAGGTCCTGAGGCAGCAACAGGATGAGGCATACTTAGCTTCCTTACGGGCAGATCAGGAGAAAGAACGCAAGAAAAAGGAAGAGAGAGAGAAGAAGAGGAGGAAGGAGGAGGAAGTGCAACAACAGAAGCTAGCAGAGGAGAGAAGGAGGCAGGTAAGAAGGGACACTTGTTGCTTTAAGAGTCTAGCTGTTTTCATAGCTGATAAAATAAAGGGCTTTTTGTAAATTGTGGAATGGAGGATATAGATTTTCTACTGGAGCATTTCTAGTTGATTAGCCTATATACTAGGTTAGTGTTTCCTAAAATATGGTCTGAGGTTCTCTGGGGGTTTCTCAACTCCCTCTTGTAGGACCACGAAATCAAAATAATTTTGACTGAAGATACAGAAAATATTTGCAAAAATTTTAAACATTATTTCATTTTTATTTCTTAAAAAATAAAAATTTTCATAAAAATATTTTATGTTAATATTTAATGGGTTTAATATTGTTATTTTTACCTGATGATACTAAATGATCTATGAATGCATCAATTTTAATTTTTAATATGGTGAATGTCAGTAAATATAACCCATACAAACAAAAGCTCTTTTGGGATTTTCCATAATTTTTAAAAGGGGGAAGAAGCCCTAAGGGCAAAAAAGTTTAAGTAATACTATATTAGGCCAATTCCAAATGTTCTTACCATCAAAACACAGTGTGCAAGAAAGAAATGAGTTAGGAGTCAGATATTTGGATTTGTACTTCATTCTGCTTTGAATTTTTTGTAATGAGAAGCAATGTATAAAAAAATGTAATATATATTAATCCATAAAAATCAGAATACTACCTGAAGCCCGAGAGCTCTTTGATAAGGTGTCAGCTCTGATATATTTATATTTCTATAATGTGCTCCCTTAGATTTGGCTCCAATTTACTTTTACCCAAGAAGAAAAGAGAGGAGCAAGAACAGTGTCCATATTACACTTTCTATTGGAAGTCTGCTAAAGTACTCTGTGCAGTAGTACTTTTAACAGACAAAGTTTCATTGAATATATTGGAAAAATTTAACTGTATATTTTAATACCCATTTAATTTGATTATTAAGGAGTTATTGAATTTATTGGTTATGGCTTTTGTTGTTATTAAAATCTCTTGCTGTTGCATTTATACATTTTAATCCTCATCTTGTATCTAAAAGTGCAGTTTCCAAGCAGGCTATTTTACTACTTAATAAACAGAACTGTTAGGGAGCTTGCTTTGGTGTTCTAGAGCATCTGGATGCACAGTTTAGGAACAGCTAGGGTCACTATGGAAAAATTACTAAGATACTAAGATCATAAACCAAGAAAGCTTGGGAGCCCCTGGTGTAGAGGGAATGGGACTTGAGAATCTGCTTAAATCTATTGACTGCTGTTACATTGCCCTATGCCTGTATTTAGGTTTAGATTTTGCTATTGCTCTTTCAATTGCTGTTTGTTGTTCACTTCTCCAATTGACCCTACAGACTTTGCAAGAGGAGAAGGAAAGAAAATCTGAATGCCTTCCCCCAGAGCCACATCCTGATGATCCTGAAAGTGTTAAGATCATCTTCAAGATGCCCAATGACTCCAGAGTGGAAAGGCGGTTTCACTTTACACAGTCTTTAACTGTAAGAAAGTGGGGGGATCCTGATCTTAAAGGTGATGAATGTTTGTGTGACTGACCTTCAAAAATTTGAATCCTTAAGCTGACACACCAGCAAGCTATTCAAATAAAACAACACCATAGAAATCGTGGCACTCAAGATGAAGTGTGAAACAAAGCCGAATGCTGTCCTTAAACTTTTTTTATAATCTTCTGATTGTATAGGTCTCATCTGACCTAGAATTCTGCCAAATAGGTTAAGCTGTGAAGAGATACTTATTAAGAATTAGACCTCAGTTTCCTACATGGACATCCAGTGCTTATCCAAATGTACCATCCAGAACACTAAAAAAGCAAATGGATTGTATATGGAGTATCGTTTCATGCCACCTCTGTAGTATGCTACTAGAGGAATTTCGGGGGATGGTAGAAAGGAGGAGGAATTGGCAAAAAAAACAGCTTTCCTTTTTCTCCAGCAGGAGTGATTTGTTAATGGAGTTTGTTCACTGAAAGTTTCAATCCAAGCCAATATCTTTTTTGCTGCTTTACTGCTCATAGAAATGTTTATTTAACAAAAATGTGGTTTCTTAGAGGTCTTTGACATTTAAAGTTTCCTACTCATTTCAAATTAGCTGTCTTTGGTGGTACTGTTGTAATGTAATCATCTATTCATTATTATACTACTTTTAAGGCAAATCCTTTGACCAACCTTTACGTATAATTTTCCTAGGTGATCCATGATTTCTTATTCTCTTTGAAAGAGAGCCCAGAAAAGTTCCAGATTGAGGCCAATTTTCCCCGCCGTGTTCTGCCCTGCCTTCCTACAGATGAATGGCCAAATCCACCCACGCTGCAAGAAGCTGGACTCAGCCACACGGAAGTTCTCTTTGTGCAAGACCTTACGGACGATTGACATTTATCCAAAATACAGACATGGAAAGAGAAATTCCTATTATAATACAATATTTTTTTTAAAGACTGCTGCATACAAATGAGGGATCAGAGACTATATGGCTTGGCCAGCCATGTTGTGTGTCTGCACTGGCAGGAGAAACTGCACACTCGCACATATTGAAACCCTTTTACATTCAGAGGGAAGATGGGAAGAGCCATAATTGGCCTCCCAAGAGAGGATCAGAAATGCAGCTTTGGATAAATGCTGCTTTTATTGGAAATAATTTACTCCATCATTTTGACGTTAGAAAATTTGACGTTCTGCTGCTTTTGACAGCGAAAGAAACATACCTGTGAGCCAGGTTGAGATCTGCCCCCCACTGGGGAGAGACAGATAGAAGGTTATTTTCTTCTAGCTTCTCACTCTGTAAAAATACCTTAAGTATATCTTTTGCTTTGTAATGACCGAAGGAGAATGGGTTAACAGTGATTTTTTTTTCTAAATATGGAGTTGTTGATATTCTTAACAACAGAGTTTTTTTTCCTCCAGGGTTGTTAGCTGCATAGTGTAATAAACTCTGCCTCTAGTGTGCCTGTGCTAACACCTGTCAATGTCTTACTGCCTTTTCAATACCTAACTCAAATGTACCAATCTGAAATAATGGCTTGCCCCAACCTGTATAGACATACAATCATAGTACAGAATTATTCTAGAAGTGACATTATTTTTGATTTTACTGCAGCCTCATTGCATTTGGGATGAGCCGTTTTCTATGCTAGTATAGGATATTTCCAATTTAATTACATGAATCTGAAGTGGTAACTGAAAAGAAAAATAGAGAAATCAGCATCGAAGCATGGATTCATAACCTTTGCTGAGCCAGGTGAGTAGTAAAGTCCTTTATCAATGTTGATATGTGTTACAGCCATCTATAAGGCTGCAGGTGTGATATGCTGAATATTGTAATTGGTGCCTCTGGATTCTACAGGATTTTACAGCTCATGCAGAAAGCTCTTTTTAATAAGATTATAGTCGTAACATTGGATCCAGACTTTCTTCCCCATGAAAGGAACTAGTTGAGGCTTCTCAATAGAGGAAGGGAACTGCTTTCTTCCTCCAAATTCTCCTGCAGTCCCCAACTCTTGAACAACGTATGTAGCTATAGAGTAGAATTCAGGAAGAAGGGGCAATCAAAGAAATCAACTTTTGCCATCTCTGCCAGAGAATCTCTTCTGAATGCAAGTGTAGATTCAAATCTTATCTACTCAGAGGTGGGATCTTAAGTCTGTTCCAATTTACAAGTTGACTTCATGTGATCAGAGAACCTTCTCTTGTTTTTCAGCTAACAGTGCAATTGATATAAATGGGGAACTTTTTAGGCTTCTGAAAATTAAAAGCACCAGCCTTGCACATAAAACCCACTAAGTTCTTGTATCCCATCTTGAGATTGAGAAACCTTCAGCCCTCTTGCTTCTATGTAAACTGCAAATCATATTGTTTCCTGTAAGTAGTATTGGAATCTGGCTTTAACTCATGCAGTATCATATTACTTTTAATTTGCTACACTTGGCTTTCCTTCTGTATTCTGTTTGACTTGAACAGAAGCAGAAGTACAGTAGTTTCCCACTATGTCTCACCAACGATTTAAAGGGAAAAGTCATTAAATGACTGAATTTGATAAATTATGAAGTAGATACTTGTTTTCTGGATGTGTATGCATGTGTGTAGTGAGTCTGGATAACCTTAATAATGGCATGTGTGTACACCGACTAAAGCTTATCTTAACATACATTTTCCTCCATATGCATTAAAATATTTGATGATAGTCACAGACTAAATGGTGATTAAGCTATTGCCAAAGACTAAAAGCATCACATTCTTATCTGGGCATTTTATGCTTTATTTTTCCCCATTTTTGGGAAAAATATGGGAATGCTGAGTGTTTGAATAGTACTGATGATCCCTTTTATTTAAAAAAAATCCTTTTCACTCCTATAGATGTATCTTCCTCAATCTTGGGTCTTCTACCAGAGGCCTGAGAGTTCTGTCCAGTATCTTAGCAGTTCTAACATTGTACTCTTCTGGATAGACAGCTCTGATGTTATTCCTGAATGTGTTGGAGTCACGTCACTCTCCCAGCTTAGGAGTCACAGCCCTGACGGCTCCTACAACCACTGGAACCATTTTGGCCTTTACTCTCCATATCCTTTTTAGTTCCTTCTTCAGGGCTAGATACTTCTTCCAGCTTCTCATACTTCTTCCTGATGTTGCTGTTACTTGGCATCACCATGTAATAAAAAATATTTTTAATTAAATGCTTTCAATAAAATAAAAATATAAATTTTGAATGGAAGAGAAGAATAAGGAAAAGTAATAAGTGAAAAAGAATAAAGCCTAAAAATTAGGGGTAAGTAATAAATTACTTCCTATCTTCTTAACAGCAGTTACAAACACATTTATATTCCTCTTGATAAGCCCTTTTCTGTAGTTCAGTGATGGTGAACCTATAACATACAGTATGTGTCAAAGGTGTCACTCCATGACATTTTGGGTAATATGCTAGCATTCGCCAACTCTTGACAACAAGTATTCTTGAAAGCACATCCCATTGCATAATTTTTGGAGTCTACATGAAAATGGGATGTGCTCTCACATGGTTTACATATCCTTTAAAAGTTGTGCGAGATGGTATGCTTTCATGCAGTTTCAGAGGCTGCAGGAGAGTATTTTCTGAAGCCACTTCAAGAATGATGGCTTTGTGCAACCCAGAGCTTCCCTAGGTAGGTTACAGGCATGCAGCAGGTCTTGAGGATCACACACATGATTGGACTGTATTTTTTTAAAATAAATGTGTAAGAATTATTTCTCTTTTGTTGGGGAGAGGGGGAGGTTTGACATGCCAGTAGAGTCAAGTTAGGCATTTCCCAAATATTTGATATGCCAAACCCAAAAGATTCACCATCACAAGTCTAGTCTCTCTGAGTTTCCAATCTGTAGACATTTATCAGAAAAATAAGATAGGTGTACTGGTGTATGTAGGAAATGGGAATTTGGTGCATTCAGGTGACCAAAGTAGCATTATTTAATAAGAATGCAATTTCAAAATATTTGTTATAGAAGTAGACAAATTTATTTTTTTGTCTTTGTTTTCACACAGACATGTATACTCTTGACATTTAGGTAGTCCTCAACTCAGAACCATTTATTAGTGACCATTTGAAGTTACAATGACACTGAAAAAAGTGAGGTACTTACAAGCAATACTTGCACTTAGCAGCCATCGCAGCATTCTCAAGATCACATGATTGAAATTTAGCCACTTGGCAACCAGAATATATTTACAATGGTTACAGTCTAGGGTTTTGTGATCACTATTTGTGACTTTCAGCCAGCTCTGACAAGCAAAGTCAATGGGGGAAGCCAGATTCACTTAATGACTGTATGATTCATGTAACCACTGAAGTGATTCACTTTGCCATGACAAAAAAATGTAAAATTGTGTGCAATTCATTTAATGATTGCTTTGCTTAGCAATGGAAATTCTGGTCCAATTGTGATCATAAGTTGAGGAATACTTGTATATCATAGGGAGCAGGCAGCAGAATGTACATACCTCTTGCTTCTTCATCATGTAACTGTAGGCATTTATTGTTCATGTTTTTAAACCACCTATCTCTCTCACTTATCTTCCAGCTTAAGAGGGTTGGGAGATGAGAATACAAAGGTCACATCTACACAAGTCTAATTAAAGTAAAACAAGGCTCTAGTCAGTACAGTACTTCATATATCACACAGTGAAAAGGGGCTGTGGCATGACATCCTAGGTTATGGGAAGAAAAACAGTATTTTTTAGAAAGCAAATACTTTCTAAAAAGTATTATGCAGTAAACTGCATTTTGTAATTACCTATAATGTGGTATGATATATCTGTTACTAATTTTGTCTCTCAAACATTAGCAAAAAATGATTTAGGAACATAAAAAAACATCTTCGATGTGTTCCCAATTGTACTTAAGGGTAATGCTAATTTTAAGATCACCACATCTGTACTGCAGGAATCTTGATGACCAGTACGTGGCAACAGAGTGCTTTCCTGTCACCTCGTGGTCACTTGGATTTTGCAGATCAGATCCAGTAGTATTTAGGTGATATTAAAGAATATGGTTAATTCTGTAAAATATTTAATTGCTTTTCAAGCTCAGGTTTACTTATATCTTTTTGGAACTAAATGACTAATCTTTCTTTGAAAGCTATCCTTGAAGGTTAGTTTGTTACCAAAGGTATTACAGAGTAAATCACATATTTTTTATCATATAGAAGCCTTTTAAATGAGAGCTGCTTTAATGACTAGATGCACAGAAGGATTCCTCTGCAGTACCTTTGGTAACAAACTGACCTTCAAGGATACTCTGCAGTCCTCGTGTGTTATAACACTGTTTTCTGCAGAAAAGTCTGACAAGTTGACCAGTGTTGCCTTCCACATATCACTGTAAGGGCCACCATCTCACTACAGGAAAAGCCTAGCAGTAGGCTTCTTAGGACCTAACTGTATGTGCTTCTTTAGAACCTGGCCTGTTTTAGAAGCTAATTAGGAAGGAAGCCCACCAAGAATTCTAACAGCAGCAGAACGTGTTCTATCTTGAGCAAAAAGTAGATGGTATATTTGTTCGGTACTTAAGGCCAAAAAACCTCCAAACCCTTCAAATACTAAAATAGCATTGAGAACTTAAAATAAGCACTGTACTGGAAAAGGAGTATCAGGATATAATTTCTATTCTTATTGGCAGCATTTGTGCAATAGAGTTCAAAACCTTACAGTAGTCTTGAATTTATACTTGAATTTAGCTGTCAGGCACAAAGGACCAGGCCAAGATGCTGAAGTTCCAGCTAACATAATTGTCTTGCAGCCTGCTATGTGAAAAACTTAAAAATTCTTGCTCTCCATTTCACTCTGAATTTATAAAAGTTCTCTGGATCGGGAACAAAATGTTTTATTAATTACATCCAATAATAAAAGTCCAGTTGTCTTTGTCTTTCTTGAATTTTTTTTTAATTTTTGCTTTAAATAATGACCTGGATTAATGAAAATATACATAGACACTTCCAGCTAACAGATCTATTGGTCCTACATAATTAGAAGAATTAACCCAATTGGCTGTTGAACTTTTGCACTTCTAAGATAAAGTCCAACAGCTATGGTAGAAAAATATCTTGAAGCAAAGCAAACTTCATCAATCCTCAGGTTTGAATATCCGAGCAATAGGATCCATCCATTCTTTCAGTTGCCATCTTCCCCGACACTACATCTGTGTGCATAACACTTTTTTTTAAATGGTGGCACTTAAATGTGTGTGTGTTGATGGTGCTCCAAAGGAGTTTTGCAAAAAGGTTTTTTCAACTTTTAGAAGTTTGGATGTTGAGATTGATTGTGGAGGTGGAGGAATATGTTGAGAAGAAAAGAGTAAGACTGGTATGATAAATGTGAGAGGCTGGAGAATTGGTGGAGAAGCAGAGATGTGGAGAGGCAGAAAGGCAGAGAGGAGGAAGGAGTGGTTCCCTGCTTGGTCAATGAAAGCGACTGGGCATGGCTGTTTGTGGTTGGCTGGATGCAGAGCAAGTGTGTTGGGGGATATAGGGGTGTTGGATGTGACCTCTCTGCTGCAATGAGGAAAGGAATAGTGGCTTGAAGATGCTGAGAGCAAGTGCTATAGTGCCTGTAGAGTTTATTTTTCCATTTTTGTTAGCTGAATGGGGATTCCCTTTTTGGATTTAGAAGGAGTGTTGAGGATGGGGGATGGACTGGCTGGCAGGATAGGACACTGTATTTTAGTGGTGTCAGGTAATGGGAAATATGGTGGGAGGCAGGGGCATTCTTGGGGAACACAACTTCAGTATTTAGTACCAGTCTGAATACTTGCACTCACCTTATTTACCTGCTCAGCAGATCTGGGATGGCCCCGTTTTAGGCTTCTGCTTTTAAATGCTGTATCAGCCTGTAATAAGGCTTACCTTATTGCTGATTTGATTCTTGCAGAAAATTGGCTTGCATTACGGAAAACTGGCTGGGCACAGAAGGAGGTGTTGCTGTCTCAGAAATATGGTTATTGAATATGGCACCAGCCTAGACTACAGGGCTGGGGAGGAGGTGGGGCTGTTGTTATCAAAGAATCTCTGATGGGCTCCACAGGCATGGCTCCACAAACCCCAGTTGTGTGACCCTTTTTCTTACGTTGGGCTCAAGTGATCAGATGGGATTGCTTCTGCTGCATGGCAGCTTCCCTACCTGGGCTCTTGAACCTCACTGCAGGGATTGTGGTGGAATTCTCCAAACTTATACTTCTGGGGGACTTCAATTTGCTACCTCTGGGATTGGGGTCAGAGATAGCTCAGGATCTCATGGAAACCATGACTTCCATGGGCCTGCCAAGGTTATCCAGGGCCCAACGAGAAATAGTGGTCACACACTTGGTTTGTTCTTGTTGGAGAAGTGCCTATGTGATATAGAATTGGTGGTTCTCTCTTTAATTTCCCTAACATGGTCAGATCACAGTTTGGTGGCTATGCGTTTTTCTAGAGCTGCAGGGATGCAGGACCTATGTGTCCGTCCTTTGTGATTAATTGGATAGGTTTCAGAAGGAATTTGGGATTATAACCAAAGATCTGCGCAGTCCTGCAGAGCTTCTAGTCACCACCTGGAATTGGAAAGTGACTGAAGCTCTCAACAGAATTGCGTCCAACACCCTCTCTTAACCCGTAGATCTCTTTGTCCCCCATGATATACAGAGGAATTGAGAAGGATGAAATGGATGAGGAGTCATCTAGAGCACCACTGGCGGAAGACAAAGAAAAAACTCAACATGGTTAAGAGCTGCTATCAAAGCCTATCTCGTGATTTGGGCAGCAAAGTGCAAATACTTCACACTATTTGTGTCAACAGATAATTGCTCAGCAGCACTCTTTGGAGTGACCCATCTCCTTTGGAAGGAGGATAAAGAGGTCTAACTGAAGGAGGTGCGCTGATGAATTTGATTTTCTGGAAGACAAAGTCACTCAGATTTGTTCCCAGTTAGATGTTGGTGTAGTTGCGGGTCTGGTGGAGGTATCTGGGGCAGGTTCTTGCCCTGTTATCTGGGATCGGTTTGAGCCTACTGCTCTTGAGGAAGCAAACAGGATTATGCTACTGGGGAGTATGAGCACAAGCATCTGTATTTTAGACCCATGCCCCTCCTGGCTTTGTGAAAGCTTCCCAGGAAGTGACGTGGGTAGGCTCTGGCAGTGATTAATGCTTCTTTGCGGGAGGGGGTACTGCCCCAGCCTTTTAAGGAGGCTGTGGTCCAACCTCTTCTCAAGAAGCCATCATTAGATCCCACCCTATTTGATAATTTTCATCCTATCACCAATCTTCCTTTTCTGGGGAAGGTGGTTGAGAAGGTGGTTGCACTGCAGCTACAGAGGTTCCTGGATGAATGGATTATCTGGACCTTTTCCAGTCAAGATTCAGACCTGGATATGGGATGGAAATGGCATTGGTCACACTTTTTGATGATCTCTGGCAAGAACAAGATGTGGGTAGTGTGTCCATCCTCACTCAATCTCTCAGCAGCTTTCAATACCATCGACCATGGTATAGTTTGGAGTGGCTTCGGGGGTTGAAAGTGGGGGGCACTAGGTATTGTCCTTCTCTAGTCACTCTCAGTCAGTGTTGACAGGAAGTTAGAGGTCTGGCCCTTGTCCCATTTTACGGGGTCCCACAGGGTTCAGTACTTTCTCTGCAATGGGCTGAAATTGAACACTGGCAAAATGGAGTGGCTCTGGGCTTAGAGTTCTTTGGTTCAGGAAGAATTGTCATATTTGGTCTTACATGGGGTTGCACTGCCCCAGATAGACCAAGTATGTAGTCTGGGGTTCTCTTGGACTCACAACAACTGCTGAAGGAGCAGGTAGCAATCGTGGTCAGGAGGGCCTTTGTGCAAACAATCTTTCTTGATCCAACAATCCCTGCTCTGAGTTACTCATGCTCTACTTACTCTTAACTTCTACAATGAGCTCTACATGGGGCTGCCCTTGAAAAGTATCCGGAAGCTTCAATTGGTTCAAAATGCAGCAGCTTGTATATTTGTATCACCTCTCTTGCAGGAGCTGCATTGGCTGCCAATTTGCTTCCAGGTCAATTCAAGGTGCTGGTTGTTGCCTTTAAAGCCCTATATGGCTTGGGACCAGTTATTTGAAGGACAGCCTCTTCCCAATTGTATCTACCCAACCCACTAGAGCAGGGAGGCAAGGAATATTGCAGATCCTCTCTTCTAAGGAGGTCCTCTAGTGGGACCAAGAAGAAGGTCTTGGTCTACCTTCTCTGTAGTGGCACCCTCTCTATGGAACATCATCCACACAGAGATAAGACTGGCTCCTTTAACACTCTTTCACAAGGCCCTGAAAACATGGTTTTGTTAACAGGCCTGGGAACCCAGAGTGAAACGGAGCCAATCAAATGGGTTTTATTTTGCAAGCTGCCTGGAGTCACCAAGAGTGAGTTGGGCAGCCATGTATATTTTATTAAATATTTCTCAAATACAAAGCTTTTTGGAGAGAGCTATAGATTGGCAGTTTTATAAAAACATCTAAAAGTGGGCATGATCTAAAAATGTGGAAATCTAGTGGTTTCCCAACTTGTAGCCCAGTTAGGATAGTTTGAATGGCTGATGTATGGCTGTGTATGACTCTCCTCAATGAGCAGCGAAACAACCAGCATCACTTTAAGATTTGTAATACTAAATAGGTATACACATTGTGGCACTAATTAGCAAACATTACCTGATCTAAAATAGCACATTTTTAGGAAATACTAAGATTGTAGCCTACATTTCAAGATCTAAGAAAAGGAAGCTCTGTGAAGTTACTTGGTAGGAGTCAAGCTAAATTCAAAGACTTTACTATTTTTACACAATTTTAATAGTGAGAAAAGTATGCTACAATTGACCAAAAAGGGAAGAAATCTCAAAAATTCAAATAAAAATAGCCACATTGCTGATGGCAATCAAAACAACAAATGTAATTTCAGACTATTTGACATTTTAAAGTGTTTCTACATTCCAACTTTTCCAGCAGTTAAATCAGTTGAAGGCAACTACATTGGTAGCTCAGCCATTTTTTTCCTGCTTCCGTTATTCTCTTGCACAGAACTATATCTTACAAGATAGTTTGCATTTTGCTATCAAATGTAACACATGGTGTCACAACAAAAAGTTGTTTAAATACCTTTAGACTAAGTGTCAATCATGAGAGACTGACATTGTCAGACAGTTTCTTTTTCTTCAGGAACTTAATATCTCAAACTTTTCAAAATTCATTTTAGAAGAAATGAATTTCCGAATGTGAATTCTTTTAAAATGAAAAACTTTTAGGATAAAGTTTTTGTTTTTATAGCTATTTAGTTAGGCACTCATAACTGAGATTGTTAGGAAAGTTACCAACACCCTCTCCAGCGTATTAAGTTTAGGCCTGTGCAAAGTGGATTCATTTTGAGAAAGTGATTCAGGATAGGTAGGCAACTTCATGTGTTTTGCAAAGGCAAAAAGTCCACCCAATTTGCCTAAACAAAGCATTTATGATACAATATACAAGGTGACATCTTGGCAACGCTAATTAAACTTCTGGTGATTTAGAAGCTGTAGTTC
>JANHZU010005520.1:45167-58956 GCA_032468055.1 Acrochordus granulatus | reverse complement strand
TTAAAATTTTTGCTCGTCCTGCGAGTTTCTCGCCCTGTGAGTTACTCGTCTTGTGAGGCACCACTGTATATGTAAAATGGTGTATGGACATGGTGGAAGGAAGTATGAAGTAAGATATGGAGAGGTATAGTCAACCATTTGCTTTCTATATTATTTTTTTGCCTTTAATTATTTTGCCTATTTCTCATTCCTTTTTGGTTTTCTGCATAATGCTGCTTACCCCAAAAGGAAATAATGTGATAGGTGTGTACATATGTACAAATATTTTGGCTGAAAAGAAGGTCCATCAATAATTATTTTCAAATCTCAAATTGTAAATGAGAATAAAATTATTCTTCAACAGGGAGAAATTTAAGAGATGAAGACAGCCCACATAAACTACTGGGAATACATTGTTTGGAACCATAAGACTGGAGAAAGGTGTGATTACTGACAAGCTGAACATAAGCCAGTAATATAAGGCAGTTGCTAGAAGAGTTAAACTATTTCTCTATCTGCAGATACATTATGTCTTTATATTATTCTTCTCAATTCTGCACTGTTGAGACGACACCTTGAGTATCGAAATGGACAATACTTACTTCAAAAGGATACTGACAGAACAGATCCAGAAAAGGGCAACAAAAACGGCATAGGAACTTGAGGAATTGCCCTGTGAGGGTCCACTGGGATGCTCAATCTGGAAAAAAGATGCAATGCGATGCTAAAAGATGTTATAAGGAAGATACAGTAAACCCTCGGTTTATGAACTTATTCCGTTCTGGAAAGCTGTTTGTAAACCAAGTTGCCCATAAGTCAGTATTTCCCAGTGGACCCCCAGAAAACTGCCTATGTAAAGTTGTGTAAGTACATTCCTATTACTAAGATAATACTAAAGCAACACAGTCAAACCTTTCTAAGAACTAAAAAAGGAAATGAATGTAAATTCAACTAAATAAACTGAAAGAAAGTGTTATGTGCAGACCTTTGGGGTGCAGGAGGAGGGATGCTAGTGTTGGAAGGTGAGTCACCTTCCATAAGAACCTCAGGTAACTGTCCTTCTGGAAGTCTTTCTCTCTTCTCTTTCCCCCACTAGAACGTGCTTCAGACTCTCTGGACTTCTGTCTCACTAAAAACCTCTCCAGGGATGTTTGCTTTTGCCTGCGTCTTAACACTTGTCTGAAGTGAGACATGCCCTGGTCATTTAACGTGATGATTTGGTTTATTACTTCTTTGTTTGGGTGATGATTCTCCAAAAAAACTTTGCACTCATGTCCACTTGGAAAGAATATCCCTGATTACTGAAGTAGGAAGATGCTCCCTTTCCTCCTCCTCTTCAGACATTTCCTCAGCTGCCATCTATTGCTACTTCCTCCGAAGGTGTTGGAGTTCCTTGGTGGTCACCTTAGTGGTGTGATCCTCCACCAACTCCTCCATGTCTTCATTCACTTCCAAGCCCATGGACTTGCCCAGAGACATGATATCCTGCACAACAGGCACAGGCTCATCCTCACAATTCCTTTCAGTTACAGTACATACTTTGGCCACAATTTTTTTCATGCTCATTGCAGGGTCCTCAGACACTTTGCCCCAGGCTTTTTCTATGAACCTAAAGCCACACAGGATATTAAAATGTTCTCCCCAGAACTCCCTGAGGGTTAAATTTGTTGCATCCATCACATCAAAGCAACTTTGGAAAAGTACTCTTGTGTACAGGTTCTTAAAGTTTGCGATGACCTGCTGGTCCATGGGCTGGATGAGAGGAGTCCTATTGGGGGCAAGAACTTTACAGTGATGAAGCTGAACTCCTCCCCAAAATCTTCCTCCAAGCCTGGAGGGTGAGCAGGAGCATCGTCCATGACGAGAATGGCCCTGGCAGCCAATTGTTTTTCCAGGAGGTATTTTTTCACACTTTGTGAATCTCAGCAAAAAATTGCCTGGTTACCCAAGTTTTGCTGTTAGCCCTCCATGTAACAGCTATGTTGTGCTGTTGATCGCATTATTCCTCTTGAAAACTGGTGGGTTCTCTGAATGGTGGACCAGCAGAGGCTTGACTTTCAAGTCCCTGCTAGCATTACATGCAACAAGACAGCCTGTCCTTTACTGGCTTGTGTCCTGGCAAAGAATTCTCCTCTTGAATAATGTAGGTCCTCTTAGGCATTTTCTTCCAAAAGAGGCCTGTCTCATCGCAACTGAACACTAGTTGTGGAACAAAACCCTCAGCCACTATGTAGTCCTGGAACTTGGTCACATATTTCTCGGTGGCCATTTTGTCAACACCGGCAGCCTCCCCATGCCTCGGTACACTATGAATACTGCTTTTCTTAAATTTTTCAAACAACCCCTTACTCACCTTGAAAGACTATCTACACTCATTCCAGGAGTGTCTTTCACAATGTCAGCATAAAGCACCTTGGCTTTTTCACAAACTAGAGCCCCAGAAATGACATCACCAGCTGTTTGTTTATCCAAATCAGCAAAAGTTTTTTGAATTCTTCAAGTGCCAGTAATCTTTGCTTTGTAAGCACTGACACCCCTTTAGAAACATCAGCTCCTTTGATAGCCTCTGTTTCAGTTGACTTTGTCATCCCATAATCTGAGGCCAGATCAGACACATAAATACCTCCATCATGTTTTGCAATAATTTTAAGTTCTACAGTGATTCACTGTTTCCCTTTCCTTTTCAGGGTACTGCTATTCACAATAGCTTTCTTGGGACTCATGGTGGCTAAATCAAAGAGAACTACCCACAGAAGCTTACTCACTGCTCACTGCTCGTGTGTGCTCACTGCTCACATGCAATGTCAGCAGTCATGGGCATCAAACGGCAGCGACGGCAGCATTCATGGATGTCATGGCATGTGACATCAGCATTCATGAGCATCACATGGCAGCGATGTTGATGTCATGGGTGTCACATGGCATGAGATGTTGGCATTCATAAACTGGCTAAATATTCATAAGCCAAGACCAATTTTGTTGGACAAAAACATTTGTAACCCGGATTGTTCCTAAGTAGAAGCATTTGTAAACTGAGGGTTTACTATACTCAGGAACTATTTTCTTTGATACAAAGTAGGTTGAGAAATGAACATAAGTTGCAGAGGCCTAGATTTCATTTTAATAAAGATCTAACAAAGATTTTTCTGATAAAAGAATCTACCTATATGTAATTGTGGCTTCTCCTTCTCTGGAGAGTTCTAAGGAGACCAGACAATCAACACTCAAGAGTAGTTTAATTGGTTTTCTGGCACACTATAAAGGGTTAGGTTTGATGATTCTTGTAGTCCCTTTTTAATTCCATCATTCTATGATCTAAATTCCTGAGAGGGTTACCAGTAATTTGTATGATTTGTATAAGGATAAGTGGGCAAATTCATTCACTAGTTGGTAAGTCCTATTTTTCTCTCCAGATGAAAAACCATTGAAACCAATTGCTGAAGGGGACATTCAGAGGCTGGCTTACTGTTTCCATTTTGGTTATTTGTAAGCAGTCTATGGATCTCTGATTGATCAGTATGGGAACACCATACATGGCTAAATTTTGTTTTGATCTGTCATGGCTCTTAAGATGCGTCAGTACTAGAAACCAAGTTCTGACTGAGAGAAGGGTTCAGCTAGCAGTGCCTAGTGTGTGTATACATGTGTGTGTATATTCATGTATATACATATACATATGTCTCTGTACATTCATTTATTCTGTACCATTAAACTTTAAAAGGCAGGTTATAATACTATTCCTTTCCAGGAGCCCAGGGAAACAGGAGGAGAAAAAGCAAATATTTGATTTTTTTCATAAGTAAATAATACGAAGTTTTGTACTATGCAGCATTAAAAATGAATGCATCTACAAATAGCTGTAGCCACAATATTTTTAAGATTGGATGTGGAGGAGGACTGCAGACAGAATCTTATCTCAAGGAGTCATGTTCAACCATTGACTGATGGAAAGGGAAAAAAAGAGTACTTCTAGAACAACAGGGAAGAATGTATCCAGGAAGAATGAGCCTAAAGTCTGATGTCTGCAGAGTAGGCCAAAGGACTGTAAAGTAAAGAATTAGGTGCACCTTAATTCTCTACACAATTAAGACTTGATAAGTCTCTTATCTTGGGCTGATAGCCCAACCCACTCTACCTTCTCATTTCTCATCACAATTTGTCTCTGGAAAGATCACAAACATAAAATGGAGACCTATGCCTCACTGTTGCTTTAAAAATGTGTTAAAAACACTTTCCATCTGGCACCAGTCACCTAACCCTCCATGAATTTGTTCAAAGATGTTGCTTTAGACATTCCTGGCATGTTACTTTCAAAAATCTAACCCTGATATCTAACCCTGATATTTAACAATCTAAAGAGATCCCATAAAAAATATGAACTGTTTGAGCTGTGATTTTGTTCATTTTTTGAGACTGAATTGCTTCAAATATTGAAAACAGTATCCAAAGGCATTTACAAAAGGTATACTAATATCCACAAATCTGCAACTGCACTTTATTTCTTCCACCATGAAAATGGCTGCTGGAACTTCATCATCACATACTGTGTATCCTGGATTTTTTTAAAAACTATATGGAGATGTTTATTTTGGACATGCTCTAATTTTACTGATCCACTACTTTAAAGATCCCAATTAGTTTCAACAGGAGAATAATTTCACAGTATTAACCCCCCTCTGCAAAAAAAGACCCTGAACTTCACATCTAACAGAAAATTTATTATGGAGCCAATCATAACATGGAATTCATTAACTTTTAATCATCAATCTTAAGAACCTGGCGACTACTTCATAATCCTTTAATTTGCTATCATTGGTAAATACCACATCCATAGTCACTATTAAAAACTATATGAACTTCATGTTTAGATTATTGTAAAATAATTCATTTTTAGTTTTTTGGATAAGGAGAAGATATTTAATGATATTTTACGGAGTGCATATAGGGGAAGGGGAAACATGCCTTTCAGAGAATGCTGTCTTTGCCAGAAGAAGAGACCACCCTGCCATCTTTTTGGTATACATCATACATTTATTAGTGAATATCCCTCTCAAAATCAGCCACAACATTAAAAAAAATAATGATTGCACTACTTGGTCAAGCAGAACTAGCAACTTTCATTTTAAAAAAAGTACAAATCTGTTAAAAATTTCAATCAGTATAATACACATATATAATACAACATACTAGTTATGTTAAATGCTACAAACCAATATGATTCCAATGGAATGGAATAAAACAAAACAAACACTTTAGAGATTTAAGATATTTTTTTTCTTCTCTATATATTAGCCTTTTTTCCAAATACATACATGGGAAAAATGAGGTAACTGTAAATGTGCAAGTAACAGAGCAAAAAAAAATTATATATATATATTTATAATATATATATATATATATATAAACTTTCTAACACAGAACAAATGCCCTGGTGCCCTATAGGGAGGCCCCTCTCCTTGTAGGGTGAAGCTGAGCTATCCTTCTGGAGGGCACGGGACTGGTATAAAAGAACAGTAAACAGCCCACTATCCCACCACAGAAAATCATTGGTAAACAGTGGCATCTACAGCGCAATCAGCAATCACAAACATCCTAAATAAATGTTTTAGTAATATTTTTTTGTTTTTTTCATGATAATTTTTAGCTGCTCCTTGGAATAAATTCTGCAGCATACGAGCTGTGAGCTTTCGAGTCACCGTCAGAAGAACCGTAAGGCTTTCCTTCCCTCCCCACCCCCAAATAACCTTTCCGAAAAGATGGTGGGGGAAAGAGAAGAGATACTGAAACAGATGGACATCGGCACTATCCTGATTGGCTATAAATATAGAAACACCTCCTGTGTTTGTTTGCTTTTTTCTTTTTCTTTAATATATACAGTAAAGACCTTTGGTTATTTGTATCACGTGGAATAAGGGGTTGTTTCCCTCTCTCTCCTTTCAAAAGCTGTGAAACAAGGGGAAGGCTGGGGAAGGGCAGTCTGACACAAGGCACTGGCTTGACTTGGCAGGGGAACGGAGCATGTGGGGAGGACTGGGAAGGAGAAGCTGCTGGTGTCTGTGCAGTTGGAAAGGATGGCAAGCGGCTTGGGGTTGGCGTATGCCCGGGCCAGGACCTGGCTTAGATGTTCCACTGCAGCTAGTCTCCCCCTCTGAAAGGGAGGAAATTCTTTATCTGGAGTTATCCAAGGGCAGATGCGCTGTAACACTCATCGCCCAAAAGTAAGAATGGAGCAGAAGGAGAAAGACTTTAAAAAGTAGCATTGATCTTCCTCTTAACAAATAGAAACAACTGACTATTCAAGAAAGCTGGGACCTGCCCAGAGCTTCAAATTTGCTGATAGCCAGCTGCTACTTTAAATTAAAGGATTGCCAAGTCTATTCATCCTGCCTTGATGTCTTTGCAGATAGTCCTTGATTTATGACCACAGTTAGGACCAAACCTCCATTGCTAGGTGATATGGACATTGAGTCACATCTGATTTTATGAACTTTTCTGCCATAGTTATTAAGTGAATCTTATTTTCTCTGTTGATTTTGTTATTGGAAGCCACTAGGAAGGGTACAAATGGCAATCACATAACCCCAGGACACTGCAACTATCATAAATATATGCTGGTTTGCCAAGCACCCAAATTATGATGATGTGACCATGGGGACATACAACATTTGTAAGTTTGAGGACCTGTCATAAGATCCTTTTGTCAGCATCATCGTAATTTCAAATGGTCATTAAACAAATGGTCATAAATCAAGGACTACCTGTATTGTTACTATCACTTATGATAAAAGAGAGGAGCATGGTGGCCTAGTGGTTAAGATGCTGGGCTTGTTGGCAAGAAGGTCAGCAGCTCAAGTGCAAGACCCAAGCACCACCGTGTAATGGAGTGAGCTTCCGTTATTTGCCCCAGCTACTGACAACCTAGCAGTTCAAAACCATGCAAAATGCAAGTACATAAATAGGTACTGCCTAAATTGGTGGGAAATATAACAATGTTCCATGCACCTTAGTGTACAGTCATGCCGGCCACATGACCATGGAAACATCTTCGGACACTGATTCTTCGGCTATGAAACAGACATGAGTACCACCCCCTAGAGCTGGACACAACTGAAAGGAGAAAACTTACATTTTTTTATGACAAAAGAGGCCATAGTGAAATTAGAAGCCTCCCTCTCCTCCTCCTCCTCTTTGTTGTACCCTGAAGATCCCTTCACCTCAGCAGGGTCAAGAATCTCAACACTGCTGGGGAAGAAGCTGCTCACCTCGCCAAACATGGTTTGGAAAAAGTGGCAAAAGGCCAGCTAGCCCCAGCCACATCCCGACGATTCTCCTCTACTTTAGAGCTGGCATCTTCCAAAAAACACACCTACACTACACAGAGCCACTTCCCTCTAGTCACCATCCAAGTTCAGTGCATTCCACAGGAAAAAGCGGCCACAGAAGCTACCCGTCCCATTACTAGCCCTTTCCTCTTCTTGGCTGGTTAAGCCCTCTGAGTCTTGGGGGGCATTATACTGCCTAATCCATTTGTCACTCCTTTCTCATACCTACAATGGCCCTGAGTAGAGCCCGATTAGCTTTCCATAAATTCAACAAGCCCCCTTACCAAGAACAGTTGGATATCAAGAGCACAAGAAAGATAGTCCATTTCTCCAGAAAGGCTTGGGGCCTTGAGAAGCAGGGCCCAGCTTTAGGCTCCCTTGCAGTTCCTGCTCCTATCTGCTACCTCCCACTTTGAAGGGAAAAGCATCAGTCTCAGTCCGTCACTTAGAGGAGTTCATTGAGGGAGGGCAGAAGCTGCCATAGTACAAACTCTATCACCTTGGTTAGACCAGATTATGACAAGGCCATACATTGCCAGACTTGCGCTGGAGCATTACTAGTTGACGCGGGAAAAGACAAACCAGACGAGGGCAGGGAGGAGGAGGAGTCATCAGAAAGTTCCCTTTCTCCTACTTCTGCAGCACCATGAAGGAGAAAGTGACCCTGTCAGAATCCTCCTTCCAAGGCAGCTATTAATGCACTGAGATCTGCCTCTACAAGCCTTGCAACCCTACTTCAAAATTAATTGCCTTTTACTGTGTGTGTTCATGCGTGCATATCTTCTAGTCAGTGTTGGCTCCTGGCAAATGCCTGGATAAACCTCTGAAGCCTTCTTGATAAGATTTCAGAAGTGGGTTGCCATTGCCTCCTTCCTAAGGCTTAGAGAGAGTGACTAGCCCAAGATCACAGAATTAGCTTTGGACTTAAGGTGGGACTAGAATTCAACGTCTCCCAGTTTCTAGCCTGATGCCTTAATCACTACCCCAAAATGGCTCTCTACTAAAACCATGCTGCCTCCTAACC
Source organism: Acrochordus granulatus (assembly GCA_032468055.1). Classification (NCBI taxonomy): domain Eukaryota; kingdom Metazoa; phylum Chordata; class Lepidosauria; order Squamata; family Acrochordidae; genus Acrochordus; species Acrochordus granulatus. The sequence goes on along the minus strand of JANHZU010005520.1, from coordinate 50,631 downwards.
TAGCCTGGTTTCAAACCAATCTCTAATTTGGAGGGGAGGGAGGGGAAAGAGAAATGCCCTGAAAAGCGTTAACGGTCCTTGTGAGGCGTTGCGGACATGTGCAGTACAGTGCATGGCAGTAATCAGCTGAGCACAAAGAACCCCCTCATTCCCACCCACCCCATCACCCCACAGCTGGCTAGAGAGATAGCCAATACCAAGTTCCAAGCTGGTCATAACATGCATGCATAATTTGTGAACATTTACATTAGATTTTTATCATCTTCTCTGATTCTTCCAGGCTTCAGACACAAACCAACTAAACGGCGAGGGCTTCTCTCTTATTCCGTGGTATAATCATGCAAAACAATTTTTTAAATTATTACTTTTACGAGAACAGGTTTCTGTAACAGGGTGGCAGGTTGGTTGCTTTCTTGCTTCAAATCAGCAGGTATTTTAGGTAGGAGTGTATGTGTGCAGACACAAGAAGGCACACAGCTTGAGTGTCACAGCCAAATTGGCCGTGACTCTTGACCGAGTGCACAAGCATCAGGTCATACAGAAAAACTCACCAAGATGAACATCAGTAAGCCAAATATGAAGGAGAAAGGGAAAGGAGGTTGTTGAAGGGAAGAAATGAAAGAGATAGGATGAAAAGGCCTGCCTGATCCTACAAAAGTTGATGCACCTTGCATACAGCCTCAGGGAGGGAGGAATGATTACCAGAAGGGCTCTCTCCATAACAGCTAGTGCAAGGGTATGTAATAAAATAAATAATTCCTGTCTGCTTTCTGCCTAGGATCCTACCACTGAGTGCTCTGCAGCTGCCCAATTAACTCTAAGGGCTTAGCCTGGAATCAGGACACAGAACTGATGAAGGGGTGATTGAAAGTTTTTGCCTCAGTCTGCTGAACATCTCTTCCTCCCCTACACCAGAGAGAGCATGTGCAGGCCACCTCCCGGGGGATACTCGAAAACTGGATGGAGGAGAGATGCTTTCTGAAGATGGGTATTGAGAAGGAATAGGAACCCAAATATATTATTAGGACAATTATCTGGGGTCTGTGTGTGCAAAGGATAAATAAAAGGAAGACACATCAATTATTACATGATTCTATATCTCAAAACACAAGCCACAAGCCTTCATTTAATTAAGTATGTAATAAACAGAGCCGGCTGTTTTATTGTAGGGATTTTTACTTGCATACTCCTCCTCTCTTCCAAGCTTCCTGGGGGGAAATGGGTCATTCCCCCAAAACTGCCTTGCAGCAGAATATTGCTGGACTTAATTTTAGGCCCATTTTCTTTACCTCACTGTGCAACTTGTGAGAACAACCCTGAACTCCACCCAACATTGCAGGCATGCAAGGGGAGGGAGAGCCTGAGATGCTGGTGGGACTATTCTGTGCATGTGTAGGGAAGGACACGGGGTGGTCCTGGGCCAAGGTTTGTGTGGAGACAGCCACAGATGTTTTTGGAAAGGCCTCAAGTGGCTTACATCAGTGTTGCAACCAACATACACCCCGCTACTGACGACCTTGCAACACTGTACTCTAGGCAAGCAGGTGGTGGGGTTGAAGCAGGCACTTCTTCCCCTCTCCCTTGGAGCTGTTCTGCTTTCAAGGCCCCCAATTCTGGCTCTGCCAGAAAGGAATGAATTCAGATAAAAATCTAGGTCAGACAGCTACAAAACCAAATAGGAAAGGAAAACCCCAAACCAAAAAGGAATGCAAACACCTGGAAAATAATGGTGCAAGGATGGCAAGTCTTTGGAGTGCAGAGCACATGGGGATGCCTCCCCCTACAAAGCATGACACCACAGAGCTGGCTCAACCACCAGGCCCAGTCCATGCCATGGGGTGAGGGGGAGGGGGTGTCATACATTGCTTATATTCTCACCACATCCCAGGAGAGGCCCCAGAGGCTAAGCATACAGGCTGGCCCATGCCTCTGGTCCAAGGTCCGTATCCTGGAGAAAATTTGTGCAGCAGTGCATTGATGAACCTCATTCGGCCTCCCGGTGCACTTCTGAAGCATCTGCTCGGCAGATGGGGCATGTGCGGTTTGCCTGCAAGAATCAATGAAAGAATGAAACTTTGGATGTGATATTTTGGTCAATCTCACTTACTGGAAAATTTCCAAGCCATCCACTAAAGGGACTCCTCTGCTTTAAGGGCTGCCTCTTTCAGAATCACCAAGCTGAAATGTAGTCACATCCCTTCTGAAGGGAAAGACATAAGACAAATCCAGTCAATTCAATCTGAAACCCAATAGCGTTCATCAAAATATTCAGTCATCCAACTCATACAGATACTAGTACTCAAAAATGTACATGTAGTCATTCATGTAATGATTCTAAATGAGACTGGAATTTCTGTCACTTGTTAAACAATCTGGCAGGGTATTGAAGACCATGTCCATTTTTGGCTAAGCTATAAACCCATAACCATAAAATCATTATGGATACTTTGAACTCAGCCTTATCCTCAATATATAACTGCAGTGAAAAAGACAATCTCAGGAATAATTTGGAAATAGAATTGTTTTCAATTAAAGTTTTTAAATTATTGCATTTGGAACAATCTGCATAATTTTGCTCACTTTCTCTCTGAAAGGGAATCATGGAAGAGAAAAATAACAATCAGAGCAAGAAAAGTGAAAGGATTTGGAGTTTTTATTAACAAAGGAAAAACGACCATGGACGGGGTAAACTCTTATAGAGATTTATGAAGTCATATATGGTTGCGAAAACAGTTAATAGAGCATTTCTCCTTTTCATATTATCCTAGAAGTCATTGTCATGTAATTAATCTATCAGCAGAATTAGATCACTCACAAGAAAATACTTTGTCAAAAAAAGTGTAATGGGGCTGTGTAAAGCATTCAGAAGAGGCGCTCTCCAATAAATTGGAATGAGAATGAATTACCTGTCTTGGAATAGTTAAAGCAGTTGTGCTTTAAAAGGTTCATCTAATTGCTTCAAAAGCTGTCCCCAGCTGTCTCCTCTTTGCTCAAATACAAAATTAGCATTCCTGCAGAATTCTTTTGTTGGCTGATGCCCGTATGGTTTTATTGGCAATAATATTAAAGAGATTTCTACTACTGTCTTCATCTTGGACAGTTTTTCCTATTACCCATCTATGTATTAGCAAGCTTTGCTTCTTTTTTATTCTCTTTGGAAACCAGTAGAGATTAGTTGGGACTGCTAATATATAATGTCTTACAAATATAATCAGTGGCTTAGATAATACTGATATTCTAGAAAGTGTTACTAACTGGATTAGTGAAACCACTATCATATGGCTTCCTGGAAAACAACATGGATGTATCCACGTAATTGGCAGAAGCTAAGCTAGAACCGTTTCCTTTCCACGTTAAAAAGCAACTGGACCCACTGAAGACGACAGGTGGTGCCTAAATACTCCTTAATGGAGACCGATTAGAGACCCTCTCAGTCACAGCAGTGAATGTTACCTTTAACCATTTATCAATGCACTTAGCATGAAACTCGTGGTTGCAGGGCAGAACTCGCAGCAGCTGCCTGACTTCAAAGTCGCTGAAGCACACCACACACCTGGGAAGGGTGAAAAATCCAGCCAGTAAGATTGCAAGGCAGAAAGAAAGCATGATATACAGAGATACATCATGGTACAGCAGCTTCTTCAAGAACTTACAAAGTTTGTTCAGATTGATGGCTCTCTGGGTTGAAACGATAGGATGGAAGGTGCTCAATATCTGCTTTGGTGAGTCCCCGTGGCTTGGCCTCCCCTAATCTTTCAGCCAAATTCAGTAATGCCTGACAGAAAACAAAAGAAAGAAAAGGATACAAATCAAATGATTCCACTGCTGATAATAACTTCTTAATTCTTTGTAAACAATGTAGTGTGTGATTTCAAAAAAGACAGACATGAATCTTTTCCCATCAAAACTTTAAAGAAATAAAAAACACATGTTTTTACTGAAGTTTAACACTCTGAAAGTATTAATCTTTCCTTATAACTAATTTTTTCTGATTATCCATCCATTTTAATTAGCTTTATCTTTTGCATCTTTGTCTGCCCTTGCCCACATTTTTGAATGCCACCCTTGGTACTGTATGACAGATAAACAATAAATAGTCCTTCAATCAAAATTGTACACATCTGCCAAAAGAAATGGCCCCAGAAAGGAGAAGTGTGTGCTGCACATTTGCCTCTTCTGACTATTGCTTTCTTTTTATCTTTCAGCTATGGACTCTAGAGCAGAGTTTACAGACATGAAGTTTCATAGATCTATTTTGTCTAGTACAATTCAACATACACCAGCCAGAACTTGTTGCACACATAATCTTACCACCAGCAGCTAAAAGTTACAATTAAAGAATTCTGAGCATCAGAACAAACAGGAACTTATAATTCTCCCACTCCTGGTGGAAAAGTATTTTGTCCCTCTCAGTCCTGAGCAGTTGGGAGCTAGCCTCCTTGTCTATAAACCCTCCTCAGATCCAAATCTTTCTGCCTTTTCTGCCCAAGAGCCCTTCTCCATTCTAATGGGCCAATACAAAGAAGCAAACCTACCTCATAGTTTTCCATCTCTACATCATCCACATCCAAGTCCAAACTTATTGTGGGTCCTACAGCTGTTGGTGACACAGGAAGCATTGAACTGCAATTTTTAAGAAACAGATAGTACTGAACAGAAGCAGAAATAACATGTACACCCAGGGCAGAGCCAAAGCCTATGTTTTGATGGAGCACTTTGCTAGGGAAAGGTGGTGGTCCATATTAATAGTGGCTATTTAGGAAAACAGAGCATTTAATTCTTCATGCTTATTCCAATGAAGGGACTATATTTGAATCAGGTTCTCCCCATTCTTACCACAGATACTCACAGAAAATATGGCAGGAAGCTTGGATAGTATGGAGGTGGGGGAGGTGGTGGGGGAGGCAGTGGTTGCTGCAATCTGTATCGCTGGGAATTCAGCCGCCGGGGCATCATATGTGGATATGGCTGTGGGAAGATCACAAGCTATGTCAATGTTGTCTAATCTATAACTTATGCATGCATCCCATGCCATGTGAAAAAAGGAATTAACATTTTCTATCCAAGCAAATAAAAGTTTGCACAAGAAAAGCTGGGTTCTTTAGCATTATCTGTTATGCAAATAAAAAAAAACATGTTCTACTTTTTATTATGTTGCATCATTTATTTCTGTTGTCCTAGTAACAGAGAATAGAAAGAAGCTATGAAAAGCAATAGAAATCACATTATCATTGGAATTTTAGTTGGCTACTTCTCTTGCATCTAAAATATTACAATATTATAAGTCTATGCAGTCTTAGAAAATTACAAGCCAAAATAAGTGGTGACAGAAACCAGTACAGGTGGAAATATGGTATACATATGTACTAGAGTATTGCAACAAAAGTTTTAAAAAAACAGGCATCTGGATTGGATTTTTTCAAGTAGAAGACGTTTCACCTTTTATCCAAAAGGCTTTCTCAAT
>JANHZU010005519.1:49747-64359 GCA_032468055.1 Acrochordus granulatus | reverse complement strand
CACCAACGTAACTACTTTAAAGTGGAAAGATGCATTAGTTGCCAAGCAGGATGGCATCAAGAAAGAGTTTGAAATGTTTTCAAAGAGAGAGGTGGTAAATATTTTTTTCACAAAGTTCATTAAATGAAAGGCATTGGATGCTCTGGAAAGCAGCATGTCTGGGACCTGAAGTTTAAACTCTGGGCAGAAGAAGGAGCAAAAAGCAACGGGGACCTTCCAGCTCTGCTGAGAGACCAGCTGCTTCAAGTTCTGCCTAGCAGCATTCATTCCAGCAGGCTACAAGAACTGATTGTCAACCCAGCTGGTCACTAAACTAAAAGTAACTTTGAGATCTCAGTGCTTTATTTTTCCTCCTTTTGTTTCCCTTCTCTCTTGTCATTTATGAGAGCATGAATTTTAGATTGTCTAAAATTATCTGAGATCTAACGTAATGGTATAAATGTTCTCACCTGATATTTCAAACCTTCTTTGAGAGTTGTCTAATCAGGACACAGTTTATGTCAGTGTTGTAGGACACTTCCTGTTTTAAGCTCACTATTCCAAAATAAACTCTTTTTTTGTCTTTCCTTCCCTCTCTCTTGGAAGACTAAAAGTGATTAAAATCTCTTCCTAAAGAAAATAAAAGGTTGTAATGGAGGAATATTATGTTTTTAAATATTAAAGAATAATGATAGAACTATGATCATGCATATATTTTGTGTGCCTAAATTGGTAGCAAGATTATATTTTATTACCCCAATATTTAAAACTATTGTCAATATAAAACTGGATAGCATAATAATTCATTGCATAATGCATTAACAGGCTATGGCATGAACATTTTCTTATTTATTATTTTTAAGCGAAAAGACCTAGTTAACATAATATTTATTAGCTGCCTAGATAACATTTTTAATACATGCTGATACTGCAATCTCTTTGTCAGTTGAAGACTATATAATTTATATTTATTGTTCACTGAAAAACAATGGATTTCATCCATAGTTTTACAGAAGCAAAAAAATATTATGGATTTTACCCTCTTTCAAATGATTTCTGAGGATGTAAGTTGTTTTTATTCTGGCACTGTAGGTGCTATTGTTTTTTCAACTGCATTGCAGAAATTATGTGTGAACTTACATTGAATAAAATTGATTCACTTTATCTTAGTAATTTCACAGGACAGATACTCATGCATGTAGATTACCACAAAGATTTCTGTCTAAGATTGCTTTAAAAAGAGCTTGGAAGTTAAATGACCACAGATTTTTCTGGGGTTCATGTGATCAGAATACATAATACTTCTAGAATAAAAAAGTAAAGATAAGGTTTCCCCTGCCAGTCATGGCAGGCTCTAAGGGGTGGTGCTCATTTCTGAGTCACAGCTGAGGAAGCCAGAATTTGTCTGAAGTTGCTTCTGTGAACGTGTGGCTGGCATGACTATATGTCAAAGTGCACAGAACACTATAACCTTTCCCACTAAAGCAATACCTATTAATGTACTTGCATTTTTACATGCTTTCATACTGCTAGGATGGCATGAGCTGGGGCAAGTAACAGGTCTTCACCCCATTACATGGCAGTTCTGGAATTTCCAAGTTGCCAACTTTCTGGCTGACAAGCCCAGAGTCTTAACCACTCATCCACTGGGCCCTCTAAGGTAAAGTTTTCTCCTGCCAGTCATGTCTGGCTCTAGGGGGCAGTGCTCATCTCTTTTTCATAGTTGAAGAGTAGTGTTGTCTGAAGATGCTTTTTGGTCATGTGGCTGGCATGAGTATACGCTGAGGTACATACAGTGCTGTTACCTTCCCATTGAGATAGTACCTATTAATCTACTTGCATTTTTACATGCATTTGAACTGCTAAGTTGGCAGGACCTGGAGCAAGTAACAGGAGCTCGCTCCATGATGCAGCACCTGGCTCTCAAAGTCAGACTGCCAACCTTCCAGCTGACAAGCCCAGTGTCTTAACTGCTTGGCCATAGCACCCTCTTCTCTAGAATAAGCACAGCCAATTTTTGGTGGCCAGGATCAATTGCATTGCAGAAATTATGTGTGAACTTAGATGGGTAGAGCTGAAAACTCTAATTAGGCTAATTAGGTAATTAGGAAGTGAATGGAATTATATCAGTCAAATAACTAGCATTATTTGGAAGGGCTTTTTTTCCTGCATTTTATTTTTTGGATTAAAATCAGTCTTAGGGTGTCTGGTCCAATTTTCATGTGTCCCATATATAAATGGTAAAAAAACATACAATACCATTTGCCATCCCATATCTGTAAAGAAATCTGGGGATACATGTGATTCTGGGACCAAGGATTGCCTTCTCTGATATTAAAATAATGAAATTGATGATTCGGTTCTCAAGGCCTAGTGTTACCACTTTGTAAATGGGTCTTATGTTTTATGTTACAATAACCCTTTAATAACCAAAAATAGCCCTTTTAACTTAAATAGGACAGATACATACTTAACTTGTTTTATTGTAAACTGCTATGTTCAAACTTTATTATTCTATCATCTGATTTTTATCTAGAATAATTTACATTGCCAATATTGTTGTGGTGGGTTTTTTTTTCACAAGTTCTTATCCATAAATTGTAATTTCATAGACTGGACTTGTATTAAAATGAATTCTCACTTTAAAAAAAGAATCTTCTTGCAACAATTATCCTTAAAGGATGGAACATAAAGCTAAAAGAATCAAAAGTCAATTAAAATTAAAACAGTGCATGGTAGTAAAATGATTAGCTCACAGATCATTTATTTTGCCAAATGTTACATCAATCCAGAGATGTATTCAAGCAATTTGAGATTAATTATAGTTTATTTCAAGGGTAAAAAACATGGTGCCCTCCAATATATTGTTAAACTCCAATTCCCATTGGTGAAACACTGGTGGGAGTAGCGGCAATTATCAGAGATGTAGTCCAATCATATTTGGAGACCCATAGATTCCTCATCTATAACTCATAATCAAAGCAAAACTTACAAAGCGATTCATTAAATTATTGCTTATGTATATAAGTAAGATTCTGTTTTCAGTGAAGTTATTTTTTCTCCTATCAACAATCTTTTTTCATGATCATTTTTGTTCTTTCAATAAAAATGAAGCATAAATTCAAAAAGAATCCTTGGCCGTTAATGAGCTGCCTCATTTCCTTGAAAACTAATTGCTAACAGAGCTCTCTTCTCTGGCTAATTGAAATGATCAAAGGGGAAATTAGCGTTTGTGCAACATTCTAATCCTGCTTAAAACTGCAACCACATGCTCATGGAGAATTAGACAGAAAATGTCTCAATTGTTTTATAAATCTTAAAAGAAATTCAGATTTCTCAGTAAAAGAGCTACTGATTGAGACAGAAAGCAAGTGTACCCGAAGTATAGGGCAACAGATCAAAGTTAAACATACAGCCTATACAAAGATATTGTGGATCTATTTTAAAGGATGGCATAAATGTAAAACTTACAAAATAAGCACACATTTTGTTTTTAGTGAATAAAATAAATAGAAGCCTTTACATTGGGCCTGTGTCCAACAATACACTGAAAATTATTGTTGCTTTTCTGGGAACTGCTTTGCTATCCATTTGAGGAACACTCCTTCAAGGGACCATCATAAACATTATGGAAATTATCATGATCTACTCAAGAAAACAGTGCAGTACTTTAGCCCAAGTTAGCCTACCTAGAAAATCTGAGTGTTTTTTACTTCATAATCAATAGTTAATGGACTGGTAAGCCTCTCCTCCCATTCAGTTGTGTCTGAGATTCACTCATCTACATCTACATCTTGATAAAGAAAATTGTGCTCACATATCACAGGCAGGTTCCTCTCTCACAGCTCCTCCCTTCCTACCGAGAAAAAAATGTTTTAAAATGCAGGCAAAAATTATGTGCCAGGATTGGGTTCATTCCTCTGTGTGACATTGTGAGCAGAGGAATATAATTGCATATAAGACATTCTAGTTTGAATCTAGGGCTCTTAGATTCTTAAGAATTGTCCTTACTTATCTTCCTGATCCCTATGATCTATTAGTTATCCAGAATGTGAGAAGCTTTAGGCAGGGCTTATGTTTATGCTTATGTCTCTTATCAATAGGCAAAAATCTCACACTATGCTGGCGTATTCAAGATCATCCAAAAAATGAAGCGTTGCTATGGATACACAGAGATATATAATAACAGTAAATTCATAGCCTATGAATATAAGTAATGGTTGATTTGGTAAAAGATGGGTACATTCAACGAGGTATGGATTAAGTCTGGGATTTATTATTTTTGAAGTCAAATTCAAATTTAGAGCCTCTCTGTTTGCTGGGACTATTTCTCACAGAATAGAACAATTATGTAAAGATTGTCAAAGGGAAGAGGGATGTGATGTTAGAGTGGAGATGCAAATTGGACAGTGGAAATAGCTTACATTGACCAGAGATCCAGAAAAAAGGAGACTACAGAACACAAGGAACACAAGGAAGACAGTGTTGGCTGGGAGGGAAACTGGAAAGTTTGATTTCACAGATTTTATTTATGACTATTTTCCCACATATTTTGCTTTCTTTTGTCACTATTTATATAAAGTGACAGAATACATGACAGATTACTCCATCTATATCAGACTTCCCACACACCAAGACCATCAGCTTTCTCATTCATCTGGAAAGGCAGTGATTAGTAGTACAAGACAGAAGGTCCTTTTTTGTGTCACATCAAATATGGGATGAGTTTGTATTCAGCATTCATTGGGAACCTTCCCTAAAGGTGTTTCAGAAAAATTTGAAGTTCTACCTGGATTTTCTTTGAATTAAATTATATTGTATTTTAAATCGTTTATTATAATTCTGCTTTTGAGTGCTTTGGACTTTGGTTATGTTTTTTTCTGACATTTGCTTTTATTGGTTTAGGCAGTTTTGAAATTGTTGTATCTATTATGTATTTCACCTTGAGAGGGCCTCAGTCTTCAATGCAGCCTAAAAATAAATAAGATAAATAAAATATCAATTTTTTTACATACAACTGAACTTAAAGGGAAATCAGTTTTACATCATCTTTGTAATACAGAAACAAAACTTTTTGTGTCCTGCTAACCAAGAACATCTTTAAGCAAATTCAATTTTAAAACAACTAAAATTACATAGTTTAGTGTTAGAAATGACCGATATAGTGCTTTATTGTCAAGGACAGAAACGAAAAGGCCGTTCCCACGAAACAAAGTGTCCTAAGTTTAGGGGCCAGCAAAAGATTACAGATAAAAATATTTTAGGGCTTGTTCTACTGTTTTAGGCTGACTCATGCAAATTATCTCTGTAAACTAGGTATACCAGAAGCAAATAGCTGCTCTCTTTGAATTAGAAATAAAGAATTAGAAACTGGGGAATCCCAACTTTTGTGGAATGGTATCATATTTTAGAATGGTATCAAATCATCTTTATCTTTGCTTTATTGTTACACAGTTATTTAAATATAATGATAATTTTTCTCTCTTATGTTGATGTACAAGGAGACTGACATTCAACACAAAAGAAGACTCCTTCTCTCCCTCCAACCTTTTAGGGAAGAAGATACATTTCAGTTGACTATGCAACCTTTGCTGGTAACTTCATTCATATCTTCTGTACTTTTTGAAACTACACAATAGAAACATATTATGTTTTGATAACATGGATCCAGATTCAGATACAGATACTTTATTGGCCAAGCATGGTTAGACAGGCAAGGAATTTGACTCCAGTACAAAAGCTCTCAGCATACTTGCAAGACAGCAGTAAATAAAATAATAATATAACAATAAATTACATTAGATATTCAACAGTAAAGTGTGCCTTCCAATGTCCTGGAGTTTTTAATGGAATATGTAGTCCACAAAAAGTTGCAGAGAGAACTATGGAATTGCAACAAAGTGCAAGAACTCACTTCATTGAGGCTGCCATCTGTGGCATCACCTTGATGGTCATCAGGATACAAAAGAGATGCCAAGACCTACTTGTAGAGTTGCTGGAGGCAGAGATCCAGGCACTCACCCTCCACCTCCTCCTCATCCATAATGTGCTCCGAGAGGACAGGACAGCGAGGGTAGTGGCAGATATGGGCATGGGCTAATCAGGTGGGTGACTCTGACTCTGAAATCTAAAATCCATTTCCTATATGCTTGGTAGAAAGGAAGGAGATAGGCCAACTAAATCAAACCTGGGGAGGGGGTGGAGGTATAATTACACAGCATACAGTATCTTGAAAGCACAAAAAATCTTCCTAATATCCACCAGTTCCAAATGCCTGTAAAAAAAAAACAACAACAAACAGGCTGTGTTATTTCTACCCAGAATGAAAAAAAAAAAAATCTATATGCCAATATGGCAAATTTCTCCAATGTGGAGAAGCTAACCCATTTCTGATGTCCCATTTTTTTTCAAATACTATCACGAGAGCTTCTCAGATACATTAGTTAAACTGGTAAGCTGGTTTATACTTGTCCATAACTGTGCATAGGTGTCGATGCATACCTACTCTGTGCAGATATTTTTGGATAAGCAAAGGTTGCATATAGTCACAGGTGGTCGAACGCTCACACCTCCCAAATCTCAGTCACATATTGTGTGGATGTGTGTGTCTGCATGCTGATTGGTTGATTCCTGATGGGAGGCAGTTGGAAGGCAACTTTCTTGTTTGACCAGAACATTAACATTCCTAGAAGTAAAAATGGGATAGCTATGCAACCATCTCTGAACAGCAGACAAGTGTGTTCATAGACACGCAGTTGCAGAGAAGTATACACCAAATCTACTGCTTCTTCTTTTTCTTCCCAGGCTTCAAATATGGCTTCAAATACATTTATTTCATTCTCCAAATGCACATATTCCTAATGCTCATGCAGTCTTCTGTATGCCTCACATCAAGCTTAGGGTAAGGAGGCCTATTGTATAGTTGATTAGACAGGTCTGTCTGCACCAGTTAAAGTCTCAAGAACCATCAAGGCCCAACTACTGCTGGTCACATTGCTGTTACTTGAAGTCCTCAGATTAGAAAATCTGTGCAGATTTTTCACTGGGGACATGGGCCAAGCAGGATAATTTTGTCAGTATGGATTTCTTGCAATTAGTCACCAAGAGTTCCTATTGCAGAAAAGTGAGATGGAAACAGTCCTGGATCTCATCAGCACCTCATCCTTCAAGGTGAAGACATATTGTTCTTCTTCTGGTTTGGAATGTCACAGAATCTGTTTTCTTCCTCTATGTGCAGTAATTCACTAGGAAAGCAGATCTTGCACTCTGTCTTTTACTGCTAATGCTGCTCAGAAGTATGTGGTAGCATATGGATTTGGCAGATCCCAAAGCATATAAAAATCCAATTAAATAATAAAAAGATGTAGTACTCTTGGAGGACAGATAGTCCTTGAATTACAGCCATTCATTTAGTAACCATTTGAAATTACAGCAGTGCTGAAAAAATTACAGCCATTCCTTGCACTTAGAACTGTCACATTTCCACAGTCACATGATCAAAATCTAGGAACTTGACAACCATAAATGTATTTATGACAGTTGCAACATTCTATGGTCATGTGATTGCCATTTGTGACCTTCCTAGCAGTTCCCAACAAGCAAAATTAATGGGGAAAGCCAGATTCACTTAAAGATCACATGATTCACTTAATAATTGCAGTGATTCACTTAACATTTGTGGCAAAAAAACGCTCATAAAATTGGGTGTGATACGTTTAACACACAACTTGCTTACTAACAGAAATTCTGGCCCCAACTGCGGCTGTAAGTAAAGGAGTATCTGTATGGCATCATACTGAATATTATTATTCCATATGATGCTATACAGATATTACTTTTTGTAATTAATGTTAATTTTTGCTAATGGAATAATATATTATTCCATTACCAAAAAGTGGGAAGTAGGGTTACCAGTAATCTTGATTTTGGTCTTTGTTCTTATATTGATTGGCTCCTGTGAAAATAAAAACAGGTTCTAAAGAGATGAAAAATATTATATCAGAAGTGTAGACTATTATCTTCGACTGCAATTTTTTAAAAAAACTGTATATATGGTTACCATGGCAAATAATATTTCTTCAGCTAGAATCTTTCACTTGTTTGAAACAAGCATCTAGTGTCCTACAAAAGAGATATAGAAAAAATACAAATTCTTAGAATCAAGAATGCTTTGTGAACAGTTTTGGTTTTTCTGACAAGTGGATTTTTTAATTAAGATTTATCTGTTCATTAATTCTAATTTTATTATTCAAAGTATATATGTTTCCCTACATCCTCTTCTTGATTTTGCTGTTCATTGACCATTGATTAATGTGTTTAAATCCAAAGACAAATACTTTCAAATAGCCAAGATCAATGTGTATATGTAATGAGGCAAACAATCCATTTGGAACATAAAAACAATAAGGGTATTGCCAGTTGTGTCATTAAGCTATTATCATGTTTGGATTATACTGCACACCTTCTGGTCAGTGAAGTGGTTGATTAAATAAAGCCTTTTTATTTAATTGCTACAGGACAACAACCATATAACTGCTGTTACTTTCCCTACTTTTTCTCAGTCATAAAACAAACAGAGGAGATTCTTACCTTTGGCAGTACGTTGGACAGGCTGTCAGAAAATGTTTGGTATCACACTGGAATATACAAAACAAAAACACAGTATCCTCCAGAGATATTGAATATAAGTTCCAGCCAATGTGGCCACTACTGAATTTTCTAATCTCTGGTTCAATTTGGTTTCCTTTCTGAATCATTTTGAAAAAGATGATTTTTAATCATCTTAAATTGAATGAGAAAAGTCTCATTTAAAAAGAAAACAAAGCATGGGAGAATTCAGGTACTTCCGTTAATATACACAGTTCTGAAAATAATTGTATTTAATATGACCATGGTGGGAAGGTACATCCTATTAACCTACTTCACCTATCAATAAGCTGGGAAAGAATTCACTTCCCAGTTTAATATACATTTTGATCAATACCAAAATATAGTTTGGATTTAGCACTTCTATAATTTTTTGAGATATATTTCTTCAATTCTCAAACAATGCCAACTTTATGAAAAAATGTTCCCACAGATATCTATTGTATAGTATCCTTTTCTTTGAATAAATTTAATTCGAAGAATCACAGGAATTATTGCTTCATTGCTCACAGTTTATTCACAAGCTAGTATATAAAAAGAACTAATAAGTTCTGTTCAAGCATTCATATTTCTGAACAAGATGTAATGGGAGCCATCACCCATCCATCTATTCTACTTTATTTTCTCCTTTTCTAGGTGTGGAGCAAGTCATTTTTCCAGACAGATACTTGCTTTGTTTGGATACACTGATACGCTATTTCGTATCCTAATGATTAGAGACTGGACTGTAGACAGTAACCTTTCAATTCATGGAGGTTTGATGCATCCAAGTAAAAGGAAAGGAAAGCATTAAGGTAGTGTTTGTCACTTTGCTAACTTTAAAATATGTGAACTTCATTGTGCTGATTGGGGAAATCTGGGAGTTGAAGTCCACAGATCTTAATGCTACCAAGGTTGAGAAACTGCATTAAGGAAATTGGTTGAATCTCACATCCCAATCCATTACAGCCTGGAAAAATATGGTACTTCTCAAAACATCCAGGAAAACTGAATATCATGAGCATACTAGACATACACCCCATGTGTGTTGTTTCCAGTGTTTTCATGAGAAGATCTATGACAAGAAATAGCACATGGAATTTTCCAGTAACCCCAAACACAGTTCCCAAGGGGACAAGGAAATATCTCCCAATACTTCTTTTTGAGAGTTGTATCTCCCAGTATGTGTATGGGTATGTGTCTCTCAACAGAGACAATCCATCAGGCAATAAAAAAAAATTCTACAATACAGTATTTAAATTAAAATAAATAAATAATTTTGTCTAAGAACTTCTGGAACAGTAACTGTATTGGTTTGTTCACCTATATTCTAGGTAGGGCCTCACCTGAGATCCTCACACCTCACCTCCTAGCTCTTCAGCACTGAGATATCTGGGATATGTGATTAAAGATATGTGGCACTTCTGCCCCCTTTCCCTTCCTAAGAATATTAACCAATTTCACAAAAGATAAATAGAATCAAATATTAATTTAAAAGAAAGAGGAAATGAGAGAGTGGTAAGATTCATTGACAATTCTAGAGTTGATCAAATCTTAGATACTGATTTAAAGCATCTGCCTTAGAAATGCATACAGAAAAAAATATATACCTCTGGGCAGACCACAAAATGATGCTACTTTGCACCTACTTAGAGGCAATTCATATTGCATAAAAACACACAGTAAAGATTAAATTGATATATAATAATATCTGAAAAAAACTAAATATCAGCAGACATTCAAAATATATATTCAGTCTTTCTAGACAGACTTGTTATCTCTCCTAAGAGAGTAGGATATGCATCCAGATATGCATACACAGATTTTCCCTAAATTACAACAATGTTTTTTGTTACAGCACTTTCAAGTAAATAATATGTGCTAATATCAAATATAGACACTAGTATCAGAGAACAAACTCTCCATACATTTTTATACAGAGCTTTTTATCGTTTCTTAAATGTCTTTCTCCTTCCCTCTCTGATTCACCAGCTCTTCTTATCACAATCTTGATATACCCACTCCATTAGACAGCTTTTCAGTTTCATTTCCCAGCATCTTAATAAAGTTTTCTTCATTGACTCATAGTCAATCTTTTCCATCCTTTCCACCTGCCAGTCCTCTTGCAAATCCCTCTTTCTGATCTTGCTTGCAATTCTGGGTCCTCAACTGGAAATTCCTTCTCCACCTGCAGCACAGAAACAACCCCAAGAATTTTCATCAACCAATCTATTGCCTAAAACATCTGTTCTTTTACATTCTTTCATCAAAAAACAGATGTGCCTGTTCCCACCTATCTTAATTGGATAACAGGTTGCAAATTATCTGTTTAATACTTTGTATGATTTTTGGCATGTAGACAAAAACAGAAGCCCTACAGGAAGATCTGACTCTCCAGAGAAAGCTCTAGTGCTGAGAAAGGTAGAAGGAAAGAGGGAAAAAAAGACAACAAGCAGCAAGGTGGATGGACTCAGTTACAATGGCAACAAGTATAACCTTGGGAGATTTGAAAGAACAGATCAGGGATATACTGCCCTGGAGAATATCAGTGTGCTAGAAGTCGAAAATGACTTGATGGCACATAATTAATTAATCTCGCATATTCTTCCTAGTGTGTCATATTTCATCATCTATTCTTTATTCAGGTTCCCAGAAAATTCCATTCTGTCATGTTTGTGACATAGAAAAATAGAAAATATATGAACATACAAGGCACAAAATATATTTCTATAAATTTCATAAGTAGAAGATGATCCAATCCTAGACTTAAGGGCATTAATTATACCTGAGGGCATATTTATACTAGCTGTATGACTAAGATAAAAGTCTTGATCTAATTTCCTTTAAAAGCCGATGTGTCTCCTTCCATTCTGCCTCTCTTTGCTTAGCAACCATCACACACATTCTATCATAAGCACCACTTTTAAGCAGGCTTAATAGCTTTATACCTATATGAAGCGACCTTCAGTGAAAGGTTCACAGAGTAGCCCAAGATTCTTTTATCATTTCATGAGTTCCACATCTCTTAAATTCCAGCTTAACTGAGCGACTTAATTTCTGGAATTAAAGTATGCGAAGCATTTCAATTCCTAAATTTTCCCCATAGGCACAGCTCAGTTCAGCACATTTATTTGAACTCTACAAACAACAATTAAAGTGATTGTTTCTATGAATGCTTAACAATTACTTTGCTACAGTACTTTATTGATGACCCTGAATAAATGCATTCATAAATAAAATATTGGACTAATGGAAGATGACACCGGTGATCTTTCCTGCAGTGTTTTATCCTTATTACTGTATATATACATAGATAAGATCAGAAGACAATATAAAGAAATGGAAAGCTATGGCAATGACTATGCAAATTCTGCTGAACAAATTATTAGATTATTTTTTTTTAAAAAGAAAACTAATCATTTAGTTCTACTATTTGGAAAACAAGAAAGGGATTCAGGACTCTACAATGTAAGAAGAAACTCTAATAATAATAACCTGCAGCATTTCCAAACTGAATTGATTTCTCTGGAGAAAAATCAGAGCCAAAAACAAAAATTATATGACACATTGTAAACCAAATCTTATACAGTATGTCTAAAGGATCTACTTTTGCAGATAGAGAAAGAGAGTCTGTTTCTGGAACACTTTTCCATCTCATAGCCACCATATGATAATCTCTTTCATAATGTGGCTGTAATCTTTGATTTTAGACTCTAGATTAACAGGAACTGGGCAAAAATTTGCAAGCTTATCTGGATTCCATTGATTTTTCTGGACAAGTTTTAGTCATATGTGGATTGAACCCCTGCCTACCTGGTGCTTTCAGCAGGCAGGTGATGTGTGTGCAATTGTACAGGTAGTGTCAACTTACAACCATTTGTTTAGTGACCATTCAAACTTACGCAGCACTGAAAAAAAAACACAACCGGTCTTTGCCCCCCAGTTGTAATAGCATCTCCATGGTCATGGGATCCAAATTCAGGTGCTTGGCAACTGACATAAATTTACAATGGTTGCAGCATCCCAGGGTCATGCGATCACCATTTGAGATCTTCCCAGCTGCCTTCAAATAAGTATAGTCAATGGGAAATCCAAATTCACTGAACAACTGTGTGATTCACTTAACAGCTGCAGTGATTCACTTAACAAAGATGGCAACAATCATACAATTGGGTGTGATTAACTTAACAACTGCCCTGCTCAACAATGGAAATTCTGGTTCCAATTATGATAATAAATCGAAGACTATCTATATTTGAGAGACAGTAACAGCTTCTGTCACTAAGAGCTAACAGAGACCATATCCAGGGAAGCCAGGTTCACAGGGAATTTAATTAATGTGGTATAACGTCAGAAAATAAAGGATTAGGACACAGAAACTTGGAAACTGAATATATAAAATTCCTGCCCTTGTTTATAAGTCTTCATCTTCTTTCAGCTGTTCCCATCAGGGGTCACCACAGCAAATCTTCTGTTTCCATCTTCCTCAGTCTTCAGCATCCTCCTCAGTCACATTGATCTCCTACATATCCTCTGTCACAGCATCCATGTACCTCCTCCTGGGCCTTCCTCTTCTCCTTCTGCCCGATAGCTCCATCCTCAACAACCTCTTCCCAACATACTCTTCATCCTTCCGCAACACATGCCCAAACCATCTAAGTCTCGCTTCTCTCATTTCTCGCCAGACCTTCCTACCTGTGCTATCCCTCTAATATACTCGTTTCTAATCTTGTCCAACTTTGTTACACCCAACGAAAATTGTAGCATCTTCAACTCTGCCACCTCTAGCTCCGCCTGTTGTCTTTTGGTCAGGGCCACTGTCTCCAAGCCATACAGCACTGCTGGTCTCACCACCGTCTTGTAGATCTTCCCTTTCACTCTTGCAGATACCTTTCTGCCACAGATCACTCCCGACACTCTCTGTCCACTCCATCCTGCCTGCACTCTCTTCTTCACTTCTTTGTCACATTCCCCGTTACTTTGGACAGTCGATCCCAGGTATCCATCCTTCCACTATTCTCTCTTTTGTTTATGCACATGTACTCTGTCTTGTTCCTACTGACTTTCATTCCCATTCTCTCCAGTGCGTACCTCCATTTCTCTCAGTTCATCTCACTGTACTCCCTACTTTCACTGCAGATCACAATGTCATCTGCAAACATCATATTTCATGGAGCTTCCTGTCTGATCTCATCCATCGACCTGTCCATCACCACTGCAAACAGGAAGGGGTTGAGAGCCGATCCTTGATGCAAACCCACCTTAACTTTAAACCAATCTGTCATTCCTACCACACACCTCACTGTTGTCACACTGTCTTCATACATATACTGTACCAACCTCACATAATTTTCCGCTGCTCCAGACTTCCTCATACAGTACACAGCTCCTCTCTCGGCACTCTATCATATGCTTTCCTCAAATCCACAAACACACACTACAGTTTCTTCTGGCCTTCCCTGTACTTTTCCTGCAGCACTCTTAGTGCAAACATTGCATCGGTAGTACAGTGGTACCTCACAAGACAACTCACAAGATGAGAAAAAAATTTAATCAGAATTATTCCGCTAGATGAGCCGCTACTCACAAGACGAGAAAACTTCGTGCCATACCTTGCACATCATCAGTAAGCGTGCTCCGTATTTCCCGTTCAGGCAACTCCATGCGAGAGTTCTGCTGATGCAGCAAGCGCGTGCGTGCACGTTCTGCTAACTCTACCTCGTGCTTTCCTCCATTGTTGCAGACAGCAACCCCGCTTGAGAGTTCTGCCAATGCAGCAAGCGTGCACGTGTGTTCTGCTGACTGCCATGTGCAGTTTACTCCATTCCCATACAGGTGGCAGCGTGCACATTCTGCCTACACTGCCACATGGTGGCAGGTCAACGTTCCTGATCACAACAAGCACTGTGCGATGAGTTTACATGGGAAATTTCACAACGGAGCTCTCTTCTCTCGCTGCGTAAACAGCGTAAATTAAGTGAAAGGCATTCAAGAGAGAGAACTCCGGA